>JARJLF010001732.1:0-64260 GCA_029378395.1 Mycena leptocephala | reverse complement strand
CAAAATTCAGGAAGGCTAGACTTGGGCGGATTCTCCTCCGTACATGTTATATCCGTGCACACACAATCCGGCCCTCGGCCGGTATTCTCTCCTTCGGCCAGAACTCAACCGGCCACTCTTCCGGACTTCCGGTAACTGTCGAACTGGTTGCCGCTCGGAACGGGTTTTTACGCAATGAAGGATTACTGAGCGTTTCCCGTTTATCCGTATGTCCATACGATTCCAACTTCCAGTTTTAGATGTCGCTTTGTCCGACTCGAACTTCTATCTCCTGATTTGGACTTTGCTTTGACATTACTACTTATAGTAGTGACACGTATGTCTACGTATTTAAGCCCTATGTACTATGCTGTATTCTTCAGTTGTAATTAACGTGCTTAGCCTCTTATCCTTTGCTTGGCTCCTTGAGTCCTCTCGTCCGGACTTCATCCGGACGTCTATCTCTAATCCTCTCCGTTCGATTGGCCAGATAGCAATGCTCACCCTATACGACACTCTTGTGGTGCTTGCGTCTTCCCTAGGCCGACCGGTCATCTTGTTAGTCCAGTATTTCTTCCGGTAACCGGCTTCCGAACGACCGCCAGCATCCGGTCATCCGACCTCAACTCGGGATATAACAGTACATTAGAATAGCGAACCGTACGACCAGATATTTCTCTGGGGCGTATCAAAATCCTCTAAATAAACCACACACATTTTACTGCTACCACAGTCTCACGCAGCAAAACCATTATCTCCCCAAGGACGAACGCTCTCTACTTGCCCTTACCACCACCACCTATCGGCACCTAGCAGAGGCGCAGTCATCATCACACCGCCAAAGTATGTGAGATCCTTACTTGGGACATTGGCACCATTAGAGCTTGTTCATAGGTGAAATGGAGTTTCCAACACAACAGCATGAAAAATCAGAGGATGATATTGCTATGAAGCCATTTTTCACTTCCAGTGGCGCATAAAGACTCAGAAATTTATTTTTATTGGTAAAGTCAAGGCTCAAAACTTAAAATTTGTTCCAGCCCCCAGAGAGCCCACGACGCATCTATGTCGCGTCAAGGACCTGCTCACGTGAGCCCCGATTTGGGATAATTACATATAATCAGGATACCGGCTAATCAGCGCAGTAACCAACAGACTCTATATCAACCGAGGTACGAGGAAGTACTGATATAGAGTGTCTGTCAAGAGACTAGAGTTAACAAGTACAAGTGAATACAAACCGCCTCGGAGTTTGAAATTGAAACGCCTTGGAAACACCAAGCCATCAGCTCCATCAATTTTTGCCTGAAAGTCGCAAAGAAATGCCCCAAGGTCCTTCATTTCTTGGGGTAAAATCCACAGAAAAAATCAGAAGGTCTCCTATTGACCCAAATACTTGCTTGCAAAAAGAACGGCGTGAGTAGATATGTGGAGAGATGCGAGGGACATGGCATCAAAACTTTCAAACTCCGAGGCGGTTCATACTCGCGTGTACTCGTAAACTCAAAGCCTAGCCATAGCGGGGAATTGATATATCACTTGTCTCTCGCGAGAGATATATCCGGACTCTCGTCGAGAGATGCACATGATATATCATGTTAGAGATACCGATCTTTAGGAAATTTCGCGCATGCACCTGCCCGCTCGCTGGCCCCCGCCGCCCCAAAATGGTACTCCCTGCCCCTCACCATAGGCACTATAAATTGGACAGTATATTGAATGCACTTACATTATGCCACCTTCCCATTCGTGAGGCTTGAAAGCGATGAACGCGGCTGCAAATGCTTTTGCGATGTGGGCTAGATTCCGCCCTGAACGGAAAGGCGTTGTTTGCTAATGTTTGGTATCGCCGTGATGTTTTCTCGTTCCTCCCTGGCTCGGACAGTGTTGTCGACCGCGCGACGGCCGCTGCAGCCTGTGACTGTGCTCTCCAGGGCCCGTAACAATCTTGCCCCGCGCCAGGTCAAGCATATCAAGCGTCACAAGGGCCGGGTCCCCATTCCAATCGGCGGGTCCACTAAAGGCACCACACTTGCGTATGGCGATTGGGGCGTCAGAATAAAGGGAAATGGCGCTCGTCTCACCGCCAAGCAGCTGGAGACCGCAGAGGAGGTCATCAAAAAAAAGCTCAAAATTATAAAGGGCGTCAAGGTCTATCTACGCGTTTTCCCCGATATCCCTGTCTGCATCAAGGTACTGTGCAGCCCTGGCTGTGGAGAGCATTGCTGACTACACCCCAGGGTAATGAAACGCGTATGGGCAAAGGGAAGGGGACGTTCGAATTTTGGGCTACTCGGTAAATGACTTCACAAAACCACTCGTTCTCGTCTGACAGACTGACAGTGTTTCCATCGGACGGGTTATTCTCGAATCGGCGGAACCCCCATACGAGAAGAACTCGCTAGAGAGGGTTCGTACCTGCTTTGAAGATTCTTATTTGTTGGCTAACCCACCACGCTACAGCTCTGCGCTTAGCTTCCTCCAAACTTCCAACCAAAATGGAATTTATAAGCAGAACTACGCCCCCGCGCCTCGGAAACCTCATCCTCCACCCACCGAAGGCTCCCAGACCTATTACATTGGACCAGCCGCCGCCACCAACCGTAGAGACAACAGCAGCACAACCTAATGTATAACCACCTCACTTAATTTCCATCGCTTTGCTCTGCCCACCTGTCCGATCCCTCGACTGTCTCTTCCCGTGGTGACCTTCTGTTTCCTTCTGTACTCGGGAAGTTATGACTGCGTTGTTCTACTTCGGACCTTTGGCCGCCCCATACATATCCAGATCGCGTTGTGAGGAGCGTGTCTTCGGAACCCAAACTTGAATTGAGAGATTATGTACGACAGGGAAGAATCATTACAACGAAACAAAAAGCCAGTGCATTTTGTTCACAAGTATTATTTAAATACTTGGAATCCTCCAAAACCCGTGGGACTGGGACTTCATCATGGCAATATAGTTTAGTCGAGATCGTTCAGGCTCTCGCGCTTGCTGCTCTTCGCCGCGACGTACTTGAGAAACGCGATAACCTCGTCGTTGTCCAGGTCCGCAAGCACGCGCTTGGTGGTGCTCTGCTGGGCAGCGTTCTTCGCAGCGATGTAGTATTCGAACTCAGAGAAGAGCGATGCCAAATATCAGCAAACAAGGCGCCTTTGCTTTGGCCGCCACTGGAGCTCATCATTGTCGTCGACGATGAGCGACAAGAAACGGCCCTTTGACGGCAATGGAGAGTCGTCCACTAGCAAGAAACTCAAAAGGTCTGTCTTTGTTCTCGTACAGTTTCTCTTCCCTTACATCCATCCTCCAGCAGCGATGTGAGTCTTCTTCTCTCCGCCCAAGGTGAATCGGCCTCGTTAAATATCATTCTGACGCGCTTCTATAACCTTTCTGCCCCCAGAATTCCGCCAATGGCTCTTCCTCAGCTCCAGCCGTGAGTATCTTGACTCATTTGTGGTTACTGTGTTCATGTCTTTTTAGCTCTCGGGAGCGGCTCTCATTGCCCAGAAGCGGGCTGAGATTGCGGCAAAGCTGGCTGCCATGAAGAATCCTTCATTGGGTCTTGCTGCGCCAGCGCCAGTCAAGCCTGTTGTTGTACCGGTCAAACATTCCCCAACGGTATCGAGTGGGCCTACTCCAGCCTCTGGTTCTGGAACCCCTGTTCCCTCTGCGGACGCTATCAAAAAGCGTATCAACCGTCTGGTCGAGGACGCGCACAGTCGGCTCGCCGTCAAGGATAATCCGTACATGGCAAGTTCATTTTTTTATTCAAAGACCCGGCTGCTTATACTTACTCACTGCACTTACAGTCGATGCCTCAGTCCGGAAAGAATAAAGCGCGTCCGGTGGTCGAGGCGACCCAACAAGGTGCTGGGCTGAAAATGGCTGCCCATCCCCTTCTCCTCGACACAACTCCTGCGGGCACCCCAGTCAAAGAAGGATAGATACAAGCCCATGCAGCCCAAGTTTGCTTCCATCAAGGTCTGTCTCAACGTGGTCTGCTGTGCTCTTCCCTGTTCTAACAAACCATTTATAGGCGAACACGCGTAATATCCCTACCCCACCTCCAGCGCCTGTTCCCGTGGTGGTCGAATCGGCGAATCCCTATGCGTCGTCGTCGAATTCCAAAGACACCGGCTTATTCGAAGGCGCGCCGAAGGACCGTTCCAGCCGCAACTTCCGTTTCAATCCCAAAGGGAAGTATGTTGCGCTGGGTAATCAAATGCGACAAGACAACCAGCTCGAGCGCTCAAGCAGCGTATCGCGGAGAGCGCTCGCAAGGCTGGTTTGGATGGCGATATGGGGATAAGAAAGGGGAATCAAGGTAAGAGGGCTTGTCGTCCACAAAGCACGTTTACTCAAGTTATGTTTTAGCGTCTCCCGCCTCCGGAAGCCGAGTGGTGGGATCAACCTCTCCTGCCTAACAAGCGGTATGCCGATGTGGAGCTTGGAGTTGGCAACCTCAACATCCGGACCGCTGATTCGCCTATCACGATCTATATTCAACACCCCATTCCCATCCCTGCTCCGGGAGACAAAAATAAGGTCGCCCTGAAGCCCATGATGTTAACTAAGAAGGCTCGTCGCCTTTTCATTTGTTCTGGTATTCTTGATTTAACTTTTTTCTGCAGGAGCAAAAGAAGATGCGGAAGCTCAAGCGGGCTGCCGATTTGCAGGACAAGCGGGACCGAGTGGCCATGGGCTCATACCCCCGACCCGCCGAAAGGTGCGTTTGCTTTCGTCCTCATGGATGACTATTGCTGATGACACTTAGTGCGGTTGTCGAACATGATGAAGGTCTTGACTTCGGACGCGGTGCAAGACCCCACGCGGGTGGAAGCACGCATCCGCCGCGAGGTCGCGATGCGCAAGCACGGACACGAGAAGATGAATGCCGAGCGCAAGCTCACCGACGAGCAGCGACGGGAGAAGGTCGAGACCAAGAAGGCCGAGGAAGACAAACGGGGGATCTACGGCGCTGTGTTCAAGTGCGTTACATCTAATTCACCGTCCGTCTCACAGGAAACTGACGATCATCTGCTATAGGATCAAGAACCTGTCCGACCGCGCGCATCGCTTCAAGGTGCGCAAGAACGCGGAGCAGCTCAACCTGACGGGCCTGTGCATCTTCAACCCGCACTTCAGCATGGTGTACGTCGAGGGCGCGGCCAAGTTCATCAAGAAATACAAGCGCCTGATGATGGATCGCATTGCGTGGACGGAGGCGGCGCGCCCGCGTGGTGGGAGGAGGTGGTGCTCGAGAACCCAATCCGGATGGGGAAGACGGGGAGGGTGTGGTGGTTGCAAGTGGCTCGGGCGGAAGGGCCGCCGAAGAGGGCGCGGGGTCATTGGAAGACAACAAGTGTTATTTGGTGTGGGAGGGGATGCTGCGGGACCGCTCGTTCAGCGAGTTCAACGCGCGGAGCTGCCCGACGGATGGGGCGGCGAAGGAGCTGCTTGGCGAGAAGCTCAAGGGTATTGGGACCAAGCCAAGAACTGGAAGGCGGAGGAGAAGAACTGTTGTGATATATGGTCTAGCGTATTAACTCAACGAGTTTCATAACTCAACTCTCGCAAAAAAACTGTAGCCGAGATGTTGGGTTCGATGGCCGTGTAAGTTTTTCAAGAAGAGGTCCAAACATAACAACGCACAGGCCGCTGAGGGCTGAAGGTCTTGCCCCGCTCGTTTCTCTCGCCTCCTGCACTGGATCTTTTATTGGATTCTACTGGCCAAAAAACTTTACACCGCTCCAAATTGTGCCTTATTCACTCGCGTTACTTGCTACTAATTATCATCCTCTTACATATCATTTGTTTCAATGTCGAGGGTATCCTCACCGGGACGTCATGTTGCGCAGCAGAATGGTGAGACCTATCTTATAGTTTCGCTGTAAAAGGTTGGGTTCTTTTTTGAGTATATGACTCTCCCCGCTGCTGCTCATGATACAAAATTTATAATTTATCACGCAAACAATCAGCATTACCCTAACCCTGTGAGTATCCTCGGTACGGTCCCTGCTGTCCCTGTGGTTGATACTGGTGTTGTGGAGCAGCACCTGGTGGTGGTGTACCATACTGATACGATACAGGAAGAGGCGGTGGAGGAAAGGCTCCGCTAAACCCTTGCTGAGTGGGAGGTTGCTGCTGCTGTTGGTATTGATAGCCGCCGTATTGTCCCTGACCTTGCGTCGGTGGGGGTGGCGGCTGAGGATGCGTGTATGAAGGAGTGTACGAGCCCTGCTGGGGCTGGGGAGGAGGCGGGGCGGGGGCGAGGAGACACCCGAACCGGGAGAAGGCGTGGAATATGCAGTAGGCGCAAACATCCCGAGGTTGGCGTAAGGATCGCTGGCAGGCGCTGGCTGCGATGACCCGTAAGACTGCGGTGTGTGAGAGTATTGTGTAGGTTGCGGCGGGGGCGGGGGGAAGGACTGCTGTCGGGAAGGGGGCTGTGGCTGTTGTTGCGAATAGTACTGCTGGTGTGCAGGCGGCGGCGGTGGCGGCGAGGTATATTGAGATGGTGGTGGAGGAGCGGAAGGATAAGATTGCGGCGCCGGTGAAGAATACTGGGCCGGCGGGGGAGGCGGATACTGTTGTTGAGGGGATTGGGTCGCCTGCCATTGAGGCGGGGTTGGTGAACCTCCCAAGCTCATTCCAGCAAAACCAGACTCCAGGCCAGACTGCGGAGGTTTGGCTGCGAGAGGAGGAGGACCCGACGACGTGAGCCGTTTCTCGCTTTCGAGCTTAGCTACGAGACGCTCTCGCTCTTCAATGCGGCCACTGACGAATGCCTTGACATTCCGTCGTAGCTTTGTCGTTAGCTCTGTCAGTTCGGTATAGAATGTCAGACCCTTCCTGTACTTCAAGTGAGATGTGCGAATCGGAATCGAGGCGGTAACACTTACGCTAAACCGTCGCGGACTTCCTCGTAGCCCTTTCGCGCCTGACCGAACTTCCGCACGCCCTCCTTTCGTCTCTTCTCTTTCTCGTCCCACTTGCGTGCTGGGCTCTTGAAGTCGGTGAAATCTTTAAGCATCTTCCAACGCGCCGCAACATCTTGAAGAGCCACCTCCTGGTGGTGTATGGTGGCCGCGAGCCGCTGCTGATACGGTCGGAACTTTTCCAACTCGGCAGCAAACAGCGTCGGCTCGACCCCGGTATTCCGGCGGTTTAAAAGGAGTAGGTGCGAAACATCATCAGTTTGGATCTGGAAAGAGTTAGAATTTCGCACTGCATCTCAACAAGGGAACTGACCTTTTCCTTCAAATCTTTCAAAACCTCGTTTCGCTCCTTCTCGATCTTCTTTAGGGTCGCCAGTCGCTCTTCAATTTCGCGAACAAGGCCAGCTATCTTCTCCTTCTCTTCTCTCTCTGCCCTGTCCGCCTCTTCCCCGAGATCCAGCAAGCTTCCTTTATCTTCTTGGTTCGCAAAGAACCCGTCGACCCTGCCCATAACGAGCGCCTCGACGTCTGGTCTTACGCCTTCCCAGAGCGCCTGGACCTGGCCATCACTCCGTGCAGCCTCCTCCATCGCGACCACATGCGCCTTCAGATCCTGCCTTAGAGACTTGCTTAATCCCGCGCTCGGTGCCTGTGTCCACAGATGCTCATATCGCACGCGCATCATCTCGCAGTCCCTGCTCTCCGAGTCGAGCTCCCTCGCAATGCCACTCCCCGGATCGAGTTCAGCCCGCAACGCGCCTTTGAGTTTCTCAAGCTGCGAAAACAACGAGGCGACACTCTCCCGCCCCTCAATTGACGCAATGTCGGCCGCCCACCGCGAAACCTCCTGCGGGACGCCGCCTTCACGACTATCCTGCAACATACCGCGGAACCGCTCGAGGCCCTGCACGATGTGCAGCCCGTCGAGGAAACTCTTCGCCTCGCCTTCCGCAGTGTCCGCCCGCTCGACCTCCCCGCGCACGAGCTTTGCCTTTTCCTCCGAGTAGACCGACGCGCTCTCGTGCACACTAAGCGGAACCAGCCGCCCAAAGAAGTCGGCGCCGATGGTCTTTTGCACGTCGGGCGCGCCATAGACCTCTTGGATGGGAATCGGGGTGGCGATGGTGAGGGTCGTCTTGGTCTCGATCGGTGGAAGAGTGTCCACCGACGGAAGAATCGCGTTGTAGATGAGGTCGTTTTCGCGGTTAGCGGCGGTACGGCGGTCGCTGACGACCGCCAGATGCGACTTGGCGAGCGCAGACATGGATGAGCCGGCATCTGCAGGGAGGGTCGAGGAGGACGGGGCGGTGGACGTCGCCGGGGTAAAAGTTGGTGTGAACGAGGCACACAGCCGTAATGCCTCTTTAGCCAGCGACTCGGCCAGCGTGAGGCGCGCCAGGGCGTCGCCGTATGTGCCTGCATCGGTGTCGGCGATGGAACGATGGTACTGCGCCTGGGAGGTCAGATATTTAGATTTGATCTGTAGACGAAGAAATTAGCTGGAGGACCAACAATCCGAGTTTCTCGCTACCTGAATGAGGGTGACCCAGTGGCGGTCAAGTATATTCTGGCCCATGAACTCCTTCACCTCTTCACATAGAGTCGTGTACATGGAAGCCGCCTGCGAGGCCATCTTTGCGGTAAGCCCGCTTGGCTTCTTCTCCTCGACACACTTTTCCCAAAAGACCTCTGTGGCCTGTGCAAGGATGAGGTTGACAAGAAATTTGACGACCTCCTTGCTCAGATCTTTGGACGGCGCATGGAGAAAGTTCTCGTTGATGTACGTGAGCATGCCCGCACAGGTACGAAAGTAGTAGAATGCGCGCTTGAGGCCCTCCGGCGACGAGCGGTTCTGCGACGACGCAATGGCCGAGTGTGTTGAGGCGATTTGGAAGAGAATCGAGGCCTTTTCGTAGGCGATGGATGTCTGGGTGGTGAGCTTGTGGGTGAACGCGTCGTGCCAGGGAAAAGTGACGCGAATCTCGGAGAACCGCAGCTCGAGCAGCTCAAGCTGGCCAAAGTATTTGTAGAGCAGATCGCGGGCAGTCATGTCGCTGCCTGCGCCCCGCACAGCGTCCTGGCGACACCGCTGGAGCGACGCGCACTCGGCGGAGTAGTTGTCTGGGCTCTCGCCGTACGACTGTGCGATGAGATTTCGGATTGGGGTGGTCCAATCGACCTCATCTGTGCTCTTCTTGGGAATGGATATCATGGGAGACTGAGACATGGCTGCTGAACTGGGTCCAAGGGACCGTTAAAGCGTAGTAAATGGAGGGATAAGCCGAGGATGAGCGCAGCACTGTCGCGCAGCCGGGTATTGGTGTGGTACAGCTTACCAGCTTGAATGCCGCAATGAAAGCCGAATCCGTGTGTATGCTTGTTGTGATCGCACGCTATTGATCTTGCAAAAATTTCTTTAACCCCCGCCGTCGTCCCTCCCGTTCCTCCCCACACAAAATGGCATTTGGTTGGTTTCAATATTGAGCTAGTTCCCATTCTTTAATGACGTGCTGCGCTTTTCTTCTCAGGAGACTCTGGCGGACGCGGTGGATTTGGTGGTGGACGAGGCGGCGGACGCGGTGGTTTTGGTGGACGGGGCGGCGGTGACCGCGGCGGTGACCGGGGCGGATTCAGAGGTGGGCGGGGTGGGGGCGACCGCGGTGGTTTCAGGGGTGGAGGACGAGGTGCGTTTTTATCTTTTTTCTCTCTCGAAAGCATTCTTAACTGCAGACAGGCGGCGGTGTGCGCGGTGGGGGTGTAACGTCGCGGGGCGGGCGCGGGGGCGGACGTGGTGGGGATCGTGGACGAGGGGCCCGGGGCGGCGGACGCGGGGGCCGGGGCGGGGCCAGAGGCGGTTCGAACACGGTGCTGGAGCCGCACAGACACCCAGGCGTGTTCATTGCAAAAGGCAAGGAACACATGCTCGTCACCAAGAACCTCGTCCCCGGCGAGTCTGTCTACGGTGAAAAGCGCATCTCCATCGAGGGCGGCGTCGAAGGCACAAAGATCGAGTACCGCGTCTGGAATCCCTTCCGGAGCAAGCTCGCAGCGGGTGTGCTCGGCGGTCTCGATAATATCTACATCCAACCTGGCAAAAAGGTCCTGTACCTCGGTGCCGCGAGTGGAACGAGTGTCAGTCATGTCGCCGACATCGTTGGTCCTGTGGGTGCTTTTTTCTCTCTCGCTCTCTACCTATATTTATCCTTTCTTAGGAAGGGGTCGTTTACGCCGTTGAATTCTCCCCGCGGTCAGGTCGCGACTTGATCAACATGGCAAAAAAACGGACAAATGTCATCCGTATGCCTGCCTTGGTTTCTCTGTTGCTCCCCGCTAATTTTTATTTTAGCCATCGTCGAAGACGCACGGTTACCCTACAAATACCGGATGCTCATCTCAACGGTCGACGTAATCTTTGCCGACGTCGCACAACCCGACCAGGCGCGTATCGTCATCCGGAACGCAGAGAGCTTCCTGAAGGACCTGGGGCACGTCGTGATTTCAATAAAAGCCAGCTGTATCGACTCGACCGCGCCGCCGGATGTGATCTTTGCGGCAGAACTACAAAAATTAAAAGAGGGTCGGTTCAAGGCCCTGGAGCAGGTTACCCTCGAGCCGTACGAGCGAGACCATGCTATGGTGTCCGCCCAGTACAGACGGCATGCCTCGCTGTGATTTTCTGTCGTTTTCTCTGTATCTATCTGCTTGAATATATTCGTACTATATTGCACACGATGTCACTTGGCCTTTGGTACCAACTCGACTTGAAGCTACTTACTACGCTTGAGGAATTTTGTCCTTCGATCCACGAGTGAAGATTTTACGTGTTTACATTCGACAGTTTTTCTGCGCGGGACATGTTATGCAAGTAGAGACACGAGATTGGTCTTTTCCGATATCACTCCTCATCTGGTAGAGTCCCAATTCGAGTGCGAACAGAAATCATTGCTATTGAAAAACATTACATCCTACTTGCCATCCCCAGTACCAGCATTCTCATCCTGCTGCATACTCATTTCAATCGCACGGGCAATCGCCGCCTCCTCGTCCTCCTCGTCCTCATCCATTACATCTGGCGCTGCTGCCGCAGCGGCGGGTGTGGGTGCGGGCGCTGTACTCGGCGCAGCGGCATCCATGTCAACGTCCTGGTCCTGCTGCGACAGCGCCAACGCCTGCTTCAGCATGGCCTCCTCTTCGCTGTCCGTCGGGTCCGCCGGTACCATCGCCGATGTGGATGCCCCAGACCCAGACGCAGCCTCCCGTGCGGCCGCTTCTTGCATGGACATCCGAAGCGCCTGCAAAAACTACGTCAGCACCAGTCAGTTCGGAATGGAGATGGATTAAAGGACCATTGCAAGCTCGGGATCGAGGCTAGGGTCGACGCCAAATTCAAATGCAGCATTGCCGCCAGAGCCAGATGCCGCGGCACCGTCCCCGGCACCACCAGGAACAAGGTCATCGGGGATGCTGGCCGAACGGTCGCCTGCGAGAATGGGCGACGAGATGAGGACGTCGGAGAGGAGGAGGTTGCCTGGCTGGGCTGTCACGATATGTCTGGTCATTTTATTAGCATACCATACGTCGGAGACTGCAAAGACGCGACGTACGAATTGTCGCCGCTGCTCGCGCTGTCGACGAAGGACTTGAGCACTGTCCGACCATCTTCCGCGGGCTCTTCTATTCCGTCCCCGTAACACACAACATCAATTGCGACGTTGTTCTTCTTCAGTTTCTTCGCGAGCTTGACCATGCCTTTCTCGTCGGCGGCTGGACCGTCCAAGGGAGACGCCACAAACACAATTATGCGTTGGCGCAGGTTCTTATTCGACCGGTGCTTCAGCGCGAGCTGGGCAATCGCAATGGCCGTCGGTATATCAATTTCGCCACCGATTTTCGAAGATGTGGTGTGTATTGCTTGCAATATCTGGCCGATATCCTTCGTGTGAGTTACCAAGACTTCTGGGCTACTCCGCATCAGCATATACGCCAGTGTAAAATAGGATCAGTACCCTTTCCCGGCCATAGTCATTATTCCGACCGTGTTCTCTGGATTTGAGTCGATTTTTGTCTGTACAACTGTAGTAACAGCGTCGGACTGCGCGTCGAAGCGGGTGGGCTGATAGTCCCCATTACGCATGTACTCTGAGTTGTCTATAATCATCATCGTGGCCTCGAGCGGCATTTTGGGCGAAAGAAGAAGGATGAAAGAAACAAAACGCGAAGGCTGACGCGTCGAGGTGAGTTTGCTCCTATTTGCCAACAGCGTCCAGCCAGTCACTCCATCGGCTCAGAAAGGCAGTTTGTGGCTGTCCGTTTCCGGACCGACCTCGTTGAGAAACTGGCCTTGGACTAAAGAGACCCGGCCTGACAGAGAAGTTCATCTGCCCGAGGAGATGTGCTTATTAACACACTGGCATGCTATCGACGCCGTGTGTGGGGATCTGGCTCGGCTTCCTCGACTCAGGTCGCAAACGACCTTCATTGTCTCAGCTCAACCAACACCCACTAAAACCCCAGTCTCCCTCGTCCAGTCATCAGGGAGTCTGTCTTCATCACGCAGAACTTTACACCAGGTCTTGCGGACGACCGACCTCCGGATACTTTTCTTTCCATATTTTGTTGCATCCGTCAGTGCACAGTCTAGGGCTATCCGGTTGTTTATACTTTTAAACCAACGATTTTTGATCTCTCTCTTTGACGCTGGTACCCTCTCATTTCGCAACTTCCAAATCAAATGAGCCGATTCGGAGACTACGATTCGGAAGAGTCTGGATATTCCCGTGCTTACTTTCCCAATTGTTCCGCACGCCATTATTTCGCCGAAAGTGGGTCTCAGGTCAGACCCTGTCTTGAGTTGCCATAGCTCGCTGGCAAGGTTCCATGTTGCCGACGCCGGAACAAGCGAGGAAGCGAATCGAAATCCAGCCGAAGCAGCCATCGAGAGCGACAATACTGCCGCGGATGGGCTTGGTGCGATTGCGAGTTAAAGTCGAGAACTTCAATGCTGGGTGCGAGGATGATAGCGAAATTCGCAGCTTCAACAAAGACGATTGGGTCGTCCGCTATCCTCAGCTCAAGGAGGAGCCCTCGGCCAGCCCAGACGCTCTCCGCCGCTCCCTTTCCTTTGCGGACGACCCAACCAACAAACTTCCCGTGCGGCTTGGTCTCACCCGAGCGGTCTGACCACCCTTGCATCTCTCTCAGACGCCAAGGAGGACGAGACACCCAATCCTCCGCCGCTGTCGTCCGACTTTCACGTTCTCCGTCTGGACCTAAAGCTCGGAAGCGCGTCGTCAGCAAACTCGGCATCGTCTCTCGTGTCGCAACTCGAGAAGTCGTCCATTGCTCATCTCGTGGACGAACGTCTCGCGACCTCCATCGCACACATCGACAAGCTCCGTCTTCGTGTGGAGGACACCTCTTCCAAAGTCCTCGTCACCGGTGATCTCAATGCCGGGAAATCGACTCTCGTCAATGCCATCCTCCGTCGCCAAGTCATGCCCGTGGACCAGCAACCCTGCACCACTGCCTTTTGCGAGGTGCACGGTAGCGACGACCTGCTGGGGACTCGGAAATCAACGTCGTGTTGGCGCACTCCCCAGCCCGACAACGCGCGGTTCGGGGTTTCGTGGTAAAATTTTTACATCTCTTTTTGGAGCGTTGGGTCTAAACCTAACGATACTCAGGCAGCAGAAGCATTCCGAGAAAATTTTTACATCTCAGATGGCTAATGTAATAACTTGAATATAAATAGCCTGATGGATGAGTGAAAAAGGGCCTTTTTGGCGCGCGGGTGTTAGCACCGGCGCCGGCTGCCCACGTTGACGACGACCTCGACTCCCTGCTTTCGCTCGCGTGATGAGATCAATTGGTACTTTGTCGAAGTTGCAGCAGGTCACGCTCCCTCAAAGAAACAAAAAAATGACGAGATATATTTCCTGTACTGCATCATGTATGGACTGAACTTTGTAAGATAATTCAGTAAAGGCGGTGGACTACTGAAGGACCGGCCGGTCAAGCAAACGCGGGGCCGATGATCCAGCTAGCGTTGTCTATGAACGACGTCGGCGTATCGAAGGGGTCCGGGCCACCATTGCTCGCGGCGAACATGACGGCGTTGAAGTCGCGGAAGTAGTGCGTTGGGTAAGAATATGAGCGGATCGAGTTGCCCACCCCGTTGAGGGCCGACCTAATGCACCACGTCGCGTCATCGTGGAACAGCCGGGAGCCGTCGTTCCCGTTCACGAATAGCTGGAAGCCAGAGTGGCGGATGAAGCTACCCGGCGTGTCGCGGGACTCGAACGAGACACATGCGCTGCTCGCGAGGCCGGAGACGACGTTCCAGCTTGCGGAGAGCTTGAGCGCGTTGGTGTCGCTCGCGCCGACCGCTTGGCCGTTGACCGTCGCGCCTGTGTGGGCGATGTAGAGATTCGAGAAGGCGCGGATTGACACCGTGGAGCCGACGCTGATTGGGGCGGCGTATGCAGCGGATATGACGTTGGCCTGAACCGCGTCTTCGGTTGCGTCGGACGGGTAGCCGGAAGTCAGAACGCCCTGAGGTTTTGATCAACAAACAAACAGAAAATGTAAAGAAATGAATCACCTCGTAGAAGGTACCCTGGCTGGAGTCGCTGAGACCGAGTATGATGCCGCCTTCCTTGGACATCGGGTTGTACGAGCCAGGGCTCGGGCGCGGACCGCTGTAGAACGTCATGAGCGATGAGGGGCCACGCGCTGCGTCCGCTCCCCGGATCGCCCAGTTGGCTGGCTCCCCCTTTACGACTGCTGTGACGAAGCGCGAGGTGATTGTCGGGTTGCCGACGTTCACAGCCCCTTGGATCGGTCCCGTGAACAGGCCGTTCTCGAGGTCAGCTTCGATCCAGGGTCCGCTCCCCGCGCCCCCAGCGAACGCGGAGCCGAAATAGATGGCTTCTCTGTGCCCGGCACCGTCGTTGGCGGTTGTTGACTCTGAATTACCATAGTTGAAGCAACAGTTTTCGGAGGAATGGGTGCCGTCGAGGACCGCGTACATGCCCTGCGCAGCGTCGCCCTGGAAGGAAATCAAATCAATACACCGTCGCGTAGCAGAAAAGAAGGAAAAAAGCAGAACTGACCACAGCGACGCCATTGGTGAGGCCGATGCGATATCCCGTGCCGGGTTGGATGAAGACGCCATACGCGTTCCGTCCTCTCAACATAACCGGTGCGCCATCCGCGGCCGCCATATTTCCGGGATCGGGGCCAATAGTAGTGGTACCGGGAGCAGGAGCCTGCGTGAGGTGGTTGCTACGCCCGGACTGGTCGAAGATGGTGGTGATGAGACAGGTTGTGCCGGCGCAGAAGGCGTCTTGTGAGGCGGCGTTGGCGACGTCGCCCGCAGACAGCGGGGCGATGTTGGACGTCGCGTTGTCGGAGTGGCGTTTAACTTGGTAGAGGGACCCGGAATATGCGCCGAAGAGCGCCCGGGTGGTGCTGTGGGCGGCGACGCAGGGCGTACCCCCGGAGGCGTAGATATCGCATGGTCCTTGGACCGCGACGACTAGCGGAACAAGATGGAACGCGAGGAGGAGGAGGGAGGAGAAGCGGAACATTTTTCTGTTGGCGTTGGTCAGTGATGTTCGCATTTTAAATAGCCAGACCTTCAACTTTCATACAGCGACGGCAGTGAACTTTGGCCGAGGCTAAACCGCTAAAGCTTGTTAATGTTTTTCAGGGCAGTTTCTGTCGCTACAACTTGTTATACGCGAGCGACAGAAACTGCCCTGAAAAGCACATACATTCTCAGGCGTTATAACAACGCCGGGTTGTCGTTCCCACCAAATATCCCAGCTTTTCGAACAAGCGACGACATACCAGAGCTGAGCCCTCGGTCACTACCTTAGCACTTGGTCGCCCATAGAGTAAATCAACGGCCCAAAATGACGGCCATTTATAGTAAAACAGGCTGGGGTCGGTCGAAGATAGAGTAAATCGCGCCCCGCACGAGAATTTTTATTTAAACAGTATTTAGTCTGGAGGGCCAGGAGAGTGATTTTTGTCCACTTCAGCTTGAAGTAAACAGTCCAGCAACGTGTCGGGGTTGTGAACGTGCGAGGAAGTCCAAAAATGCGGCATGAGGGTGAAAATTTGGATCCGAGGTCAAAAATTTGGCATTTTACCCAAAGGTTAGAGTAAAACAGCCCGGGAAAAGCAATTTCGTAGAGTAAAACAGTCGAAAATTGGTTCAGAAATCCGACCAACCTCCAAGGTAGTGACCGGGGGCCTCCAGAGCTTCCAGCAGCGCAGAGGTACCCCTCCCGAGATGATCCACATAGAATATTAATCTGCGCATCAGCATCAAGGACCGGATGTTAGATCTTCAGAGCTTTAGAAGTTAAATAATAGGCGCCCGCCAGGAACGGGGCGGGACAGACAGGCGATATAACAGTCCCGACATCCACAGCATCCACATCAAGGGCAGTACAGTTGCAGGAGTGTGAATAAAGTAACTTTTTTGAGCTAACTTTGGTAACTTGCGTGCGTGATAACTTTGATCTAAGTTGTTCCCACGCGTGAATCAGTCTAATTGTAATAGCACAAAAAAAAAATCTAAACTCCAGTGTCCTTTGAATGTGCTAAGAATCAGAACAAAGAGTATCATAAAATTGAACAGAGCACGAAAAGAATTTTCTAAGCTGAAGGCCCCACTACAGAGCACTCTGTAGTACTACATAATAGTGGCCCTGCGGCACTATGGAGTACTATAGATCAAATACCCTTCACTACAGGCACTATAGACACTACGTGCTATGTAGTACTCTGTAGTGCTCTGTAGCGGGCCCAGGATTTACTGATGGCCCGCCTGGCACGGATCCCTTCACTGCTGGCCCATGAACTGCGAGTGCACTCCATAGCACGGCGACACGTCCATACCGAGTGTACCCGCGGCTTGGGCGGGCTTCGGCCCGTCCACTATTCGAATATTTTCCTGTCCTGCGACGGCCCTTCGGCTGTGTGGGCCTTTTTTTCGACCAAACGATGGGCTAACCCTAACCTTAACGGCCTTATGGGTCCATTTGTCGTTTATGCATGAGCGTGTTCACTGGCTGTTGGACTAGTGTTGTAAACAGACTTTATATACTTTTTTGAAGACCATCGTTCACACGTACTTGTATACCCTTGGACTGCCGCCCTAAAATTGAGGAAGTTTAAATCCGTTTTTGGTATACAATCAGGTGACGCTGACATAAGCGCAATCAGCTCCGACTTTCACCCCTCAAGACTCCCTCCACGGTGAGTCCAGTTTCCCTCATTTATGCCGCTGGAACGCGTTGTTGGATTCCTGCCGTCTCGGGCTTTCGAATGACACTGGAATGGAGAAATTTGGATGGTCCAAAACGTGGATGCACTCGATTCATTTTGGATGACGGGCAGGCGTAAATTTTTGCGGAATCTTTGCTGACTTGTTCTTGGTCGTTTCTTTGTCTTTTCTAGATGGTATGTGCCCCATATATACTTTATACATGAGCTGACGGTGGTTCTGTGAGTGCAGAAGGTCGAGATCGACTCATTCTCCGGATTCCGTATCTACCCTAGTAAGGGCAAACTTTTCGTTCGCGGCGACAGCAAAGTGCGTCCCCCGTCTAGCTTTGTCTGGAAAATCTGTTTATTTTGTCGTACACAGGTGTTCCGCTTCGCGAGCTCCAAAAATGCATCCCTCTTCCTGCAACGGAAGAACCCGCGCAAGATCGCATGGACACAGGTGTACCGCCGCATGCACAAGAAGGGCATCACGGAGGAGGTCGCAAAGAAGCGCTCGCGCCGGACCGTGAAGCACCAGCGTGGCATTGTCGGCGCCGACCTCGCCGCCATCGCCGCCAAGCGCAACCAGACCGCTGCCCAGCGCAACCAACTCCGCCTCTCCGCCATCGCAAAAGCAAAGACGGAGAAGAAGGAGAAGGAGGTCAAGAAGGCCAAGGTTCGTCCTCTCGTATTTCTCCCTTCCACTTTTATTTATTTGATTTTCAGCCCGCACGCGCCGCCGGGTCGGCTGGCCCCAAAGTGTCGAAGCAGCAGATGAAGGGCGGCAAAGGGCGGTGAGCGTATATAGCTACCATCCTTTTGTTATGACCATGCCCCATGTCGTTGCAAAATCATTTCCGGTCTATGCCTACGAAACTGCACTATGAGTACGCGAGCTGAGCGCTGCACATTTCAGCTTTACAATTTTTACAAAAGTAAAATCCGGCTAAGCCGTTGTTGACCAACAAATCTACTGACACCAAAGTCAAACTAGCATGCTGGCAGCCTGGACCACAGGCGCGCGCAAAAATCATCCTCGTAGATGTACTGGAACTCCACAGGCGCGCCAGCCCAAGAACGCGTCCAGCGCCGTCCAGTTGAGGTTCCGGGACAGCGACAGGTCGATATGCAGCGAGAGCTGCTCGAGTGTGGGCGCGGAGAGCTTCGGAATCAACTGGCTGACGGCTCGACGAGCAGTCGCGGATGCATCAGTTATTAGTAGTCGTCTCAGCCAACACAACGATCTCCGGCCGTCCTCTCCGGGGCAGTGGCTTAATGTCCCGAGTAAGTAACGCTCGTTTCGGAAGCGGCGCAACCCTGCGCCGCTGGTTTGGGCCGCCGGATTCGTCAGATTCTACTTCAGAAGATTCGTCTTCAGATGAAGATGTGTCGGAACCGTCAGTGCCTACCGAGGGAGGCACATAAATTCAGTGCGTGCAGATGGTAAGGCGAGAGAAACACACCAGATGAGCTTTCGTCCGAATCCTTTTCCATACAATCTTCCTCTTCTACATCCTCGTCCGTTTCGTTTTCAGATTCGGATCCTTCCCGACCCGAACGGTCCTCGAATAACCCTAGTCCCAAGTTCTATGTCTATGGTGAGATTTAAAGAGACGACAGAAAAAAAGCTCAACAGACCATCTGTATAACCTTTTCGTCCCCCTCCACGTTTTCTATGTCTACGCTACGCGGGTCCTGGGAGGCCTTCTGTAGAAGTGTAGCATTTGAAGCTTGCATCTCAGGCAGGAACGCCTGGACGCGTGCAAGGACTGGAACTCGTGAGACGAATGAAGAGTTGAGAAGACGCGTTCAACACACGCTCGTTCAGAGACCCCTCGCTCCGTGGCCCTTGTTTCGACGCGGCAGGAGCAGCGAGAATGCTCTCCATGCCGCGGCTAGCGGCAGATGGGACGGTATTGAGCTTTTCGAGGACGCGTTCTACAAGTTGTAATTAGGGAAAGAGAATATATTTTCTTGCGGAGCCTGACGGATTCTTTCGAGACGCGCTTCGTCGTCTTCGATTTCGATGGTTTCTCGCGGCTGTTTTCTTTCGTCCATGGTGGAAGTTGGAGAGAACCTTGGAAAGGATGAAATCAGAAATTGCACCAAACGTCACCAAATAAGGTATCCCTTGCACCTCCACGATGGTGAGTCGCATTATATTCCCTGCAGGCCTTGGTGCTAACCCGTAATAGAGCGACAACGCAGGTACTCATTATATGCTTCTCCCTGTCCACCGTGGCCGGCGCTAACGGCCAACCAATGCAGAGTACAAAGAGGCCTTTGCCTTATTCGACAAGCGCGGCACGGGCGCCGTACCACGAGAGACGCTGGGGGACCTGCTGCGCGCGCTGGGGCAGAACCCGACGCAGAGCGAGGTCGCCGAGATTGTCGCCGCCGCCCCGCGCGACGGTGCGTGCCCGTTGCCTTGTTTCAATTCTATTCAAATTCTGAGCGTGTATCGGCGCAGTGGACTACAAGACCTTCCTCGCCATCCTGAACCGCCCGGATGGGTTCAAGCCCGCGGGCACGCCTGGTGCGCACGCTGTCTGTGGACTCTAACGGAACGCTGACGTTGCGCGCGCACAGAGGAATTCATCCGCGGGTTCCAGGTGTTCGACAAGGAGGGGAACGGGTTCATTGGGGCTGGGGAGCTGCGCTACGTCCTGACGCAGCTCGGCGAGAAGATGACCGACCAAGAGGTCGACGAGCTTCTTAAGGGTGTCCAGATCGGCGCGTGCGTCCTCCCTAATTTTTCTTCTAATTTTTTCTTCTCAACGACACTGCGCAGCGACGGGAACGTCAACTACGAGTCGTTCGTGAGGACGATCCTCAGCCAGTAGTAGTCCACTGTATCTTGTTTTCCACGCCAACAGAGTGTATAATATTACGACTGGAACTAGTAATTTTGCAAGTCTCCTTCCTTGTGTGTGCCTCCTCTATCTGTGCTCTACTCCTCCGAAACATACCCGTCGTCGTCCTCATCGTCGTCCGCGGCCGCTACCTTGTGTGTCGGCGTGAGCATGTGCACAACAAGCTGCGCGCCGCCCTTGAGAGACTCGACCTCGCCAACCGTCCCTCTCGCCCAAGGAATCTCGCGCCGCGGGTACGCGAGCACGAGCTGGAAGCCCCACCACGCGTCCGGCGCTCCTGCTTCCTGAATCTGCTCCTCCATCGCGCGCTCGACGTCCTGTGCCCCATGCCCCTTCGGCGACATCTCCTCGCCCTGACCCTCCCCACCTGAGAGTTGTGCATCGACAAACGCATACAACGCCGTAAGCGTGCGCCCGTCCGCAAAGCGCCGTACCACGCGCCCCCCATCAGGCAAACGAATGGCCAGCCTCACCCCATCCGCATCCTCCTGCGTATTCGTTAATGCCCGATGCGTCCACTGGCGCCAAGTATCCCTCTCCGCCTTGCGCAGCTCCCTCTCCTCCGCCTCCTGCGCGACCCTCGCCGCCTCCGCCTCCTGTGCGACCCTGGCGGCCTCCGCCTCGCGCTTGGCGCGTGCCTCGGCCTGCATGAGAGCCTCGATGCGCGCGCCGTCGCGGGCAGCGGTCTCGCGGAAGGCCCTGTCCTGCTCGGCACGCAGTGCGCGGTCGGCAGCAGCAGTGTGTTGGGCGGCGCGCAGGCCCGCGAGGAAAGGCGTCACGCGCGGGAGGAGTTGTGTCTCGAGGTGGGCGGCGAGCGTCGTTGGGGAGGTAGGACCGCTTGGGGGACCTTGATGGCGCGAAAGGACTGTGAGGGTCGGAGGAGGATTAGATGTGGAGGACGCGGAGCGGGGGGTGCGGCGGGGCTGGAGGGCGAGAAAGGCGACAAAGGGGTAGGTGGTGGCCTGGAGTTTGAGAGAAGCGCTGTACGCCTCGCGGTCGCGGACGTCGCCGCCCCAGACGAGAATGTCGTTCGTGGAGAGCAGCCGGACCAGCGCCGGGTCCGTAAGCGTTGTTCTGCAAGAGAATTAGCTGTCAACTAGAGTAGAATAGGACAGACACCAACCGCTTGAACTCGGGGACGTCGTCGTGCTCCTCGCTGACCAGAACAATACAAGCAATGCGGATGTCGCGCTGGCATGTGCGCAGAGCATCTTCGTATGTGCCGAGCGTGAAATCAGGCAGCACCTTGCGGTCACTTGGGGCACGATGGGTAAGGGTGGACGGCCCCGCGGCGCCTACATCGACACCAGACGCGTGTGCGCTCATACACAGCGCGCCAGTCTCCTCCTCGAGCTCGCGCACCCAACGGTCTGCACCACCATCTCCGCGCGGGGGCGTGCGTCTTGGACGAAAGAGAGCGAGATTGAAGGCAAAGGGGCGCGGGACGGGAATGCGCAGGACGCCAAAGACGAAGCGCAGTAAAGTACCTAATAGCTGGAAAGGGAAAGAGAGGATGCTGGAGAGGGTGAGGGACCAGTTTGGGGTGCGAGGGGCGAGGGGCTGGTACTGCTCGCTGTCGTCGATGTCGAACTGTGCGACGACGGGAGGCGGGGGTGGCGGGGACGGGGGACGGGGCGGAGGGGCGGTGCCGAAGATGAGCTCTGCGGCGCGCTGGACGTCCCAGTCGACGCTCTCGAGCATGCTGACTGCGACATCGTCCTCGCCGCCGTTGGTTAGGTCTCGTAGCTGGGCCAACGCCGCCTGCTGCGACGCGCTGAGCGTAGAGGTCATGTTAAAGCTGTAAAAGGCAACGTGACTCTTTGCAACTTGAACCTGTACCACTGCCTCAGTTTACAGCCAGCCTGCTTCAGCGTGTACTCCTCTATGCAGACTCCTCCATCAAAGTCGCGTTGCAAGCTAGTATTCCTCGAGAAGTGGTACAATCAACAAGCTATTTCAACCTGGAATGTCGTCTCGTTGGAAATTTTCAAGAAAATTTGCGAGTCCAAGTCCGAGTCGCGCGAAAAAATGGAGTCTGAGTTCAAAAACACCGAAAACGCTGAAAAAACGCAAATATGACGATCGTTTGCAAACCTGAGTCGCGCGAAAAATTGGGAGTCCACAAGTTGTCAATTGCTGAAAACGCAAATACCACGGTCGTATTTACGAAAATCACGTCGCAAAAAAAAAAGAGTCCAAGTTGCCAACAAAAGAGTCTCAATCCTAGTCAAACGGCGCCAGTACAAGATTCACACTACGCGTCCGGGGCTATCGACTTGCAAAAATTTGCGAGTCCGAGTCGCGAAAAACGCAATTCGGTGCTCCCTCTTCAATCCAGCTTGGTTCGCCACACCTACAGTATGCAGACTCCTCACTGAATATGCAGTCGAGGCTGGAGCTCGAGCGCAAGCTGCTTAATTGCGCTACACGAAATGGCTGCAAGTTTGTTCCGGAGCAAGTGGCGAAAACTTTCGACTCTCTTCAACTTGTCAATGATGAAATTTGGGTAAAATGATACTTGCCTCGCAGTCCACAAGCTATTTCGACCTGGACCCTCTTGTCTGCTTTTTAGCACCAAAAATTCCTGGCCTTTACGCACAATTAAATATACCCGAAAGCCTCGGGGGTAAATACTTAATTGAGCGATGATAAATCCCATGTACTACGGGCCCCAACGAAGTCTCAACTGTGTCTACTTGAAATCGGGTGCCAATAGGCACCAAAAACCTGTCGCAGTTCCAAAGATATATTTTTTGGGTCGTGACGCGCCGTATTTGTTTGCTCGTGTGTACGCGTCGACTTGCGTTCCTCTTCTCGCTCATCATGGACGGAATCGCGTCCCCGGTGCCTCTACATGCATCTAGATGCTCTGCCCGCTCCCGCTCGTCTCTCAAAGATCCTTAGACCCCTAAACAGGTCCAGACTTCGAGTCGGTTCAACCTACCAATGCTTCGAAATGGTCAGCCACCGTCAGCCTCCCGCGCCCCTCCTTTGTTTCGTTCTCGTCTCTTGTCCTCTACCCTCACCAGCTCAAACACTCTTTTCAAATACGCTCCTTTAATATGTCTGCAACGAAATCGTCCACTCTCGCAGTACGGGTCTCCTTCCCTCTTTGCCCCAGCCTGCTCACCTTTCTGCTCTCAGAAAATAGCTCGTTTTTTTACTCTGAATAAGAAAGCCGCCAGGCAGAACACCAACACCACTCCCACTCCAAAGCGCTTCGTCGTACCTCTTATCCCGGACATCGAACCGACGTTCACGAAGACCCCAACTCTTGGCGACTTCGACGTACTGAAGATGATCGGCAAGGGCGCGTCGGGCAAGGTCTTTCTAGTGCGCAACAAGGCGACGCAGGAGATCTACAGTCTCAAAGTCGTCCCTAAAAGCGGGCGGTTTGAAGATGTCATCCGGGAACAAGGGCTGCTTCGGGCGATCGGAGAAGGTGGAGACACGGCTTGCTTCGTTCTGTCGCTGGTCGCCAGCTGGCATGATACCGAAAATTACTACCTTCTGACGGTACGCCTTTCTTGCCGCCCATCTTCTTTGTGGCTGACATGTATTTCGCCCTAGCCTTTCTGCGGCGGCGGGGACGTTGCGACCCACCTTCTTGCGACGAAGTTCTCTATCGAGCGCGCACGGCTCTACCTCGCGCAGTCTTTCTTGGCTCTCGAAAGTCTGCAACGTCTCGGCATCGTCCATCGCGATATAAAGCCGGCTAACGTCTTCTTGGACGCCACTGGGAACATAGTGCTCGGTGACCTCGGCCTAGGCAAGAAATTTTCGCTCGAAGATCGGGGCCCAGAGCCGTTCCATGTTGTGTTCAACGCAGATCCTACTGCGACGTCAGGGTCTTTCCACTTCGACTCGCCGACGACCAACGAGCGTTGCGGGACACCAGCGTTCATGGCGCCGGATCAGCACCACGGCCGCCCTTACTCCTACGACGTCGACGTATGGGGCATCGGGGTCAGCTTTTTCTATATGCTAACTGGTCGTTCTCCATGGTCCGGCAACCCCAAGACTGTGGACGACTACGCCCGCATTGCCGGTCGGCGACCTCACTTCAAGCCCGACGACGGCCTGGATGAGGAGACGCAGGACATTATAGAGTGGATGTTGGTGCCCATCCGGGAGGCTAGGCCGACGGTGCAGGAGCTGAAGAAGCACACCTTCTTTTCCTCGATGTAAGTGCTGTGTACTTGTTTGAAATATTGCACATTGAATTGACCCTTTTATCTCTCGCAGTGACTGGGCGGAAGTTGCGCGAGGTCAAGTTCGTCCTAGCGACTGGACGGCGCCCCCGATGTTCGTTCCACGCAAAGGCCGGCCCGACCTCGTCGTTCCCGGCACGTCGTACGACGAGGGAATGGACCCGCTGCCTGGATTCGCCTTTGTGTCTCCCGGATTCTACCCGCCGCCCCCAAAGCCGTGGTACAGCCGTCTGGCGTCACTCCTGGCTCCGAAGAAGAGAGCCCAGCTCCAGCCTCAGCTCCAGCCCCAGCCCGCTCCCACACTTGCACCCGCACCCACACCTGCACTCGCTCCCGCACCTGCACCCACACCCACACCCGCCCCGGCCATCGCACCCGCTCCTACTCCCTCAGAGCGGGCCTCCTCGTCATCGGAGAAGCCCAAGCGTATGGTTATCCGTCGCGACGCGTACCCCGGATTCGACTTCACTGCCTCTTGCCCCGGCTGCGGCGAGTCAGATCCAACGTCCGATGAGGAGGGTGATCGCGGGTGGGTCGTCACGCGCATTCTGCGGCGCTTCTTCTATAGGCAACGTTGTGCTACGGCCTCCCCCCGTTCGCTTGCAGAGAAGGACGCCGTCCCAGGTGCCGAGGACAGCTCCCCATTCTCCCCGTCACCGTACTGCACCCATGGGCGGTCAAGCTCGACTTCCCGCCACCCTCCAAGTCCAGACGGGCCGGGTGGCAATCACATACGCGCAGGAAGGAGGTTGTGGATGGTCAGATGTGCCCGCCGTATGGTTTCGCCCGCTGGGCACATCACGTCCTCAAGGCTCGTCTCTCGCTTGCGGCGGCCTGCTGAGTTGAACGAGGCTCGTTATTTTCCGTTCCTATACATGCCTCTCATTTCCTCTACTCTCTTTCTCCTCTCACCCTCCTTCTCCTCACTCTCCTTCATCTTTCACTCTTTCTTTCGATTTACTGCGGCGGGATCTCACGACAGGGACTTTGGACGGCCCCAGATCGTTTGGACGACCCCGACCGATGGACACCACCGCCTTCGGGCACGCGACGAGGACCTTGGGACGGGCCTTGATCGTTATGGACACGGACGCTGACGGACAAGCGACGAGGAACTTGGACGGAACCTCGATGTCGGGCAGTCAAGTGGACACCATGGACGGATACTACGGTATATTCTCTTCGGCAACTGGCACTTCGTATAGGACATCCGCGCGCCAACCACGACCTTTTATGACCCACACGACCAGCCCTCGGGCACGACCATTACGACCACCGCCCTCGCGGCGCACGAAGCTCACGAACGTCTTGAACACCTCAAACATCAAACTCTCCGTGAACACACGAACGTCAACTCGCAATCGCACAACAAAAAATCAATATTTTTCTCTTACTCGCTTTCACTCGGTGGTCTCTGGTCGTCGCAATTCGCTTTCGGTGGTAGCAAATCGTTTTCTGTGGTCGCTTTCGTTCTGGTGTAGCAAGTCGCAAATCGCTTTTCAGTGGTACACAAATCCGTGCTCGCTGGTCGCGCCGTTCAATCCTTTCATCAAAAAACAATACAAATCATGTCCTTAGAAGAAGGATCCTGGGTTTCGTCGATTCGGTCCGGGGACGTAGGGCCGAGGATTTTGTCTTGTTGGGTCCGGGCGACGTAGGACCGTGGCGTTGGGCGTTGGTGGGTCCAGGAGTAGGACCACAGTACATATATGGCAGACAACAAAAGCATTAATCTAATAAATATTTTGCCACAACAACGAACCTTTATTGTGAAGTCTTGCCTCAAGTTGAGGGATTGAGAAGATCGTCATTCTCAAGGATAAAGTTGAGGATATTGGGATCTCCGTCCCTCTATGCAATGCTCAATGCTGCGCGAGTGGTGCTGCCTCTCAGCTCTCGCACAAAACTTTTATCGTCCAGGCTCCAGGCTCATTACTTGCAGGTAAGATAAAACAGTCCAATGTCGGAAGACTAGGAGAATATTTCACGAGATGAGCTGCAGGTTTCTCTTGGATGTAAGCTTTTCAGCTGAAAGTCCAAGTAATCCCTCCCTCGCCCCACTTTGCCCCGCTGCCGCCCGGCCTTGCACGAGAACTGGCCGGAGGTTGCCCTCGAGCGCGAGAGGGTCTCAATAAACACCAAAGCGGCGGCGAGCCGTCAAGAACCCGCTCCAAAGCATCCAGCTCATCCGTGGAGATCATACGGTTAGGGTTCGCCATCGAAGTGTGCGTGCTCTATTTGTTCTACTAAGTATGTAATGTAATCTGACTCCATCGCCGACGTACCCAAATTGTGGTCTTGTATACCACCGGGGCGACCGAGAAGACGATCGTTCTCGGTGTCCTATATTGTGCATCTTTCAAGCCACTTTATTTATTGGATTTGACTTCGCCCACTGTCATTTTGCGTAACACGAAGAGACTCTTCACCAACGATGCGGATCGCCGTCTTTATCCCTGCCATTGATACTGCCCAGGTGACACTAAGCGATGAACTGGACGAGAATACTCGTTTTCAGGACCTCTTGGTCTCGCTGGTCTCGCTATACAAGCTCACAATAACAGATCTGACTTTGCGTCAACTGGTATACTCCCTTTAATCATCCTCGCTTAAGATCTGAGATTTCTTTCAGTCATCGTCCATTCCCATCGTCCCTCTCGGTACCCTTCTTCAACGAATCACTGACGCATACCCTGAAGCGACTGTTGTGGCTCTTCACACTCTCGTCAAAGCTTCGAACGTCCCCGAAATTGAGACAGAACACGTATCGTTGATTCTCGAGGCTGGTAAGCGTTATGCTATACGATTTTTCAATGCCTGAGGCCTTCGCTAGGTAAACCTGAGCATGCATTACGGCCGGACGTTAGAGGTATGTAATTGTCGAACTTGGCATACGGTACGGTTACCTCTCATTCTAGCTTTTTTGAGAGGCAGACAGTATCAACAACTTCAGTCCCCTCCTGCTCCCTCGATGGTTTCAAAGACTCCAAGTCTTTATCGTCGAGTTCAAACTGGGCCCGAGAGCGCCGTCTACAATGGTCGTGGAGGTAGGACTGCGGCCCCAGTTGGCTTATGGGAGCCGATCTTTGCCCAATTGTACGAAAAATTGGCTGCGCTCGCAAAGTCGGACAGGAGTGCGCTAGAAGTGAAGCCGGACCAAACGAAATCGACCGAAGAGCTGCTCCTAAATGCACAGGCGGTGTATTCTTCGGAAGAAGAGAGGGAGGCCGCATGCAATTCGGTTATCGCCCGGCTCCTCGACCCTGAAAGAATACGGTCCAATAACCGAGGGGTCACAGCAGATGCCTTGGCGCACACCACGATACGACTTTTAGGTCCCGATGGCACGAAAGTGCTACATCTCCTTCAAGAAGTAAAGAATGAAATGGGAGTTACTGGTGACGGGGAGCTCCAAGCGGCCCTCTCGTATTGTAGCCATGTTCACGCCAAGGAGGTACGTCTTCTCTCTTACAGATGCCTGTTTTGTCGCTTAGTACTTCGCAATAGTACGAATCGATCGCGAACGTCTCATCATGCCCTTGTATTTTGGTGTCTATTTCTGGCGCATATCTATTTTTGCAAGCTGCCGTTTACCTTGAAGTTCCTATTGTTCAGGCAATCCACGACCCCATCTATCTCGGCGGAGATCCCTCACAAGATCGTATCCCTTACATAGCCGGCGTTCTCCAACTGGTCTCCGAGGCAAACGTGGCGTTGAAGGAAAAATACCGAAATTTGATACCCGGTTCGACGCTGGAACTCAAAAGATTCCTTCCCCAGCCGACATACAACCAAACATTATTCCCCAACCCGCTTAACTTTATTCAACGTTTTCGGCCTGCTGGCACTCCGGATGATGACTATTACCAAACTATCTACGAAGCCACACTACCCGAAACCGGCACAGCAGTGCTTGTCAAGTTCTCTGCCTCGTATAACAAGAAGCCCACCGTCTGCTTTCCGACCACGGCCTTGCACCAAAGCTGCATGCCTCCGTCCCACTTACCGGAGGTTTTTACATGACCGTGATGGACCGCGTACTGGGCCGGATGCACATCAGAAATTTGGGAAATCGAATTTGCCTCCCCGCGTCAAGGAGGACCTCAAGGTCGCCCTCGAGTTATTGCATGCCTCTAATCTCGTATTTGGAGACCTCCGCCGTCCAAATGTCTTAATAGTTGCGAAGAAGAAAAATACGGAGCTGGATGGTATGGAGGTGGAGGGAGACGGTGAGCTGGGGGCGATGTTGTGCGATTTCGATTGGGCAGGGGTCGCAGGACAGAGTCGTTATCCGTTTTTCCTCAATGCGACGATCCGTTGGCCCGATGGCGTCGGGCCACACGTAGTTATGCAGACCTCTCATGATACAGCTATGTTCGAAGAATTACTTGTCCATGTATAGTTGTGCTTAGCTCGACAAGAATTCAAATTTTGTCTGCCGAAGTCCCCTTCCAGCGAAACTCCAAAACGGACGCAAATTTTCTTTGAGATAGATCGATTGAACTTAGTTATGAGCCTGAATGCATCCTCCAGCTAGTCTTCGGACGGATCGTTGAATGAAGCATCACTTGGCGAATATTAGACCAAAAATGTCTATTAGCCGACGAAGCTGGCGGTCAAATTTGACACCATCGTCAACCTTCTAATGGGATTAACGTTGAAGATATGGGTCTGAACAGTTACAGAGTTTTGAAATCCACAAGAGAGGGCACACCGAAGACGATCGTGCGGATATTAGTTGTTTTGTCCAGTCCTTGATCGGGTGCTGGAAGAGCTAGCTGCAATAGTGAAACACTTGCAGTGCTTCGAAAGGACAACACTCTGGAGCCTCATATTCGCATTTCCATCCAAATCAATGAGGCAAAGCACACGGGCGAAGAAGAATCTCGGGTCAGTTGCCATCGTCTAAAGAATAGACGCCCGAAGACGTGAAAGCAAAAGAGTTGGGAGCTGTTATAAAAATACAGGCTCCGCACGGCACAGATGAATGAGCAAAGGATACCATAAGAACGAAGTCTTGCCTGTTACCAAACCGGTCAGAAAAAGCTTAAGGATGTACACACGCACCAATTCCAGGGCTCGTAATGTATTTCCCCCGATTTGTCTCTTTCCTTATACTTCTCCTCAAAGCCCAAGAAATCACTGCCCTCGACAGTTATTATAATTCGGTGCTCAGAAGTTGTATCTCATCAAATCTCGATAGTCCGATTCTATGGGTACAGGACGGACCATGGTGCCAGTTCAATCGAGATCCATTTCGCGTCGTCATCGTCCGATTCATCTTCTGGTTCCCCCGGGTCATAAAACCTCTCATCTACGGCTTGGGTATTAGCGATACAGAAAGAAAAGAAAGCAGTGGATATAATACAGTTTTCCAACTGAAGTTCAAGTAGGTAAAACTCAACGTCTTTGAGGGGTCTGGCGGGGGCATCGACACGAAACTCGTACCCAACGGGAACAACGAAAACAATTTGATTTTCGACTCTTCCCAGTTCCGGTTCTTGTCGAACGCCCGGATGCGTTTCCGGAACATCCCAACACCCTTTTGCTTGAAGCCATGTGTTCTCCCAATGAACATCTGGAACACCAGGCTCAAGTCACCAGGCAAGAAAGCATCAAAAGTAGGATTATTCCCTTCAGCAGGGACATAATAATGGCCGTTGGAAATAGTGGTATCCCGTTGACTCTTCTGAGAGTATATTTCCAGCAAGCGTTCACCAATGAAGACGTCCACTGACGTGCCGTTTTCGTCCCTCTTCAAATGATGCCGTTCTTCGACCAGGGGTTGAAGCGTCAGTTTGGTCGTAGAGCAGATCTTGGCGTGAGCCAGAACCTCAAAGACCCAGCCTCGAGAAACTGCGAGATGGGAGGATGCGGAAAATAGATTGTACATTTCTCGCAGTGGAGTCAGGCGAGATTTCTGGGATGATTCCAAAACTAGCCGAAGGATGAGGGGGGAGCGGATGCGATGTTTGACCATGTCAAAACCTGACGCAGACGGAGTGCCGTAGGTGTGGATTAGCGTGTGGGAGAACGGGCCAGGCAGATCGTCAGGCGTGGTGAATAGTAGTTTCAGTTGCGCGTCACCCAGCCCCGTCAAGAATGCACGAATGTCTGATATATGAACCTGGATGGCATGCTCCACCCGGTCATCGGATGGATTGTTCAATGCCGCCATCATATCGCGAATATTGGGACCAAAGATGTCTAATAGCCGGCGAAGGTGACGGTCAACGTTGAATTCTATGTCGGCGACTTTCATACGAATTCCGAAACTGAGAAAATTAACGTTCAAGATAGGTGTCTGAACAATGGTGCCAACTTACAGAAATTTCAATTCCTCAAGCGTGGGCGGACCGAAGACGATCGTCCAAATATTAGATTGTTTTCTCCAGTCCTTGTATCGGCCAGAGCTGGGGGAGCTAGCCGCAACAGTAAAACACTTGGAGTGCTTCGAAAGGACGACACCCTGGAGCTTTAAGTTGGTGTTTTCATCCAAATCAACGAGGCAAAGGACACCGGCGAAGACTTTGTTGAAAAGGATTTCGGCGTTGCTCTCGTCTAAACAGTAGACGCTCGATGTGGTGAAAACAAAGAGTTGGGAGCTGTAGTACAAAACTACAGGCTTGGCATGGCACAGATTAATGACCAAAAGGTACCATAAGAATGAAGTCTTGCCTATTACCAAACCGTTCAGAAAAAGGTTAACGGATGATTATACACACGCACCGATACCAGGGCTACCGGTGATTAGCAGTCCATGAGGCGGATAAAGGTTGTCAGTACTTCTGAGAGTCTGTATGCGATCCAATACGGCGGGGTATTGCTGCAAGACAAGCAGCTTGCTATCCGTGTACTCGAAAACCGTGCCCACAACGTCCATAGCTTTCAAATCCCACACTAAGCCCGTCGGGACCGTCGTGTTCCAGAGATTGCGTCGCAACAAATGGAGGGAGTATTTCAAAAAGATCGCGAGGTCTGGATGAAATGATACTTTTTCGGCTTTAGCTACTTCAAGAACACGGTCCATGGCATCCAGCTCATCCGTGGAGATCGTATGGTATGGGGGGGTCGCCATCGGTGGTAGTAACCAGAGACGGCAAGACGCGCCTTAGCATTGAGCAAGAGGTCGATCGTGGATCTTATAATAGTAGCAAGCGTGATGCGGCGGGCACACGGCCCGCATTAGCCCCTAAGTATGTACCTGTGCTGGTGTCCTCGCTCTATGGCTATCGACCCCGCCATTGCCCCTTGCAATCGACGCCGCTTGTCTGACCATCTGGCGGGTTGTGGTGCTACTCAGTGCGAGCTTTAAGACAAAGCCACTCCACGGATTCTCGCAATTGCTCGAACTACATGGTATGCATAACCAAACTGAGCACTCGACACGACCCACCTTTGTGGGACGGGCGGCTGAGTCGTATTATTCGACGTTGACGATAGCAGTCTTGCATTCAGATGATTGTCTCGAGATCTTGCAGACGGCTAGTATCTTAAACTTGAAAGTCGCTGTTGACGAACCCATTATTCTTTAATCTTTTTACGTTTCACAGTTCAAATGGAGAGAGCACTTTAGATGTAGACTCAGCTTCCCCTGCGCTTACAATCCCGCACGGTGGTGGTCGACGGATTAGACAGAGAACTTGAATCAAAACAAAGACAGAAAACTGATGCATTGAATTGAAATCACGATTGGCGAAGGTGCAATTTGCAGATGAGGAGGAGGAGGAATACACCAAAAGGGCTGCCCGCTTCTTCAAGTCGGTGTCTGTGATAGCTACCAGACATATAAGCATTTGCCGCCTTCGAAATCCCCAAGTGGATTTTTCCAGAGCTTCAGGAGCTTCGCCAGAATATCATGCCCGGCCGAGATTGCTGCTTCCCGTCGGAGCGGAGAAGAAAAGAAAGGCCCTGTCCCCCAAGAAAAGGTGGTGAGCTCGGGTCTGCACAGGTGCAGTGCGCGGGTCTTGCTAAAGAGGCTGCCGACCACTCCTCGCCATCGCCGGGGAAAGGTGACTTGGTCGTTCGGAGAGATCTAGCTTGGTTGAACAAAAAGCTCGCGCCGAAGGAGCGCAGGACCAGGGCCCGTTGGCCACGTCGAAGGACGCAAATAGTTACGATGGCCACAAGGAGTTTAAAGTTGTAGTGGCCGCAGCAAACAAGCTGCGATCGCGAGAGGCGGTGCAGTTTCATCGAGGCTCTTCTTGACTCTTGCCCTCATGCCATCTCAATCAACGCTCAATACAGACGAGAAGAACAAGGTCAAGGCCGCCATCCCAGCGTCCTCAAATAAAATCCTTTTCGCCACCCTTGCTCGCATTTATTATGCCCACCCCCAGCCTGACGAGTGGGCCTACGCGGGCTTCCAGGGAGCACTGGCTTTCGTCAAGGACAGCTCCAAGAATTGTTGGGCTTTTCGTCTTGTTGACCTGAATGGCACGCGCGGCGTCATCTGGGAATATGAGTTGTATAACGGCCTAGAGTACTATCCCGACCGTGCATTCTTCCACTCGTTCGCCGCAGACGTAGGTCATCCCTCGACCTTTATCTCATGTTCCTCATCTCTTACACGCACAGGACTGCATGGTTGGTTTCGTGTTTGCTGATGAGCGCGAGGCCAAGACGTTCTGGAAAAAGGTCACTTCAAAGAAGGACCCGAAGAGTTGTGAGTTTCATAACCTTGCACATCGTCCGGTTCCCTCACCGCAAGCACCCAGCGAAACCCGCGTCGGAGAAGAAGAAAAAGGCGAGCAAGGGCGGCAAGATCGACAAATCCATGATTTCAGGGCCCGAGCCCGGCTCCTTCGTGCACCGCGCGCATATGGGTTACAACGAACAGACGGGCTTCGACTCCCGTGGAGTCGACCCGTCGTGGACCGCCTTCCTTGGCCAGCTCGAAAACTCCGGCGTCGACAAACAAATAATCGCCAAGGAAATGGACTTTATCAGGGACTTTGTCCGCCAGCACCCCCAGCCGGCCGCGAAGGAACCCAAGAAGCCCAAGCCGCCGCCACCCCCGTCGCGCCGCACACACGCGACCACAGACAGCACCTCGTCTGTCTCCACTGCCCCGCCCCCGCCGCCCCCGCCACGAGGCAGTCGCACTTCTCAGGCTCCCACCGCACCCCCGCCGCCCGCGCGTCCCACGCCCGTCGTCACCCCAGGTCCCCCACCTCCACCGGTTCGTCCTGCCGCGAAGCCCGCGAGCGTCCCGCAGCCCCCGCCGCGCCCAACCAGCGCCGCACCACCGGGACCGCCGCCGCCGCCTCGCCCACCTGGCGGCAATAGTGCAGTGCCTCCTCCCCGCCTCCCCACCGGCGGCAATGGTGCAGCGCCCCCTCCCCCGCCTCCCCCGCCTCCGCCTCCCCCGCCATCTGGTGGCGCCCCCCCTCCGCCACCTCCGCCCCCACCCCCGCCATCAAACGGCGCACCTCGCCGCCGGCAGGTCTGCCCCCCGCGCCGCCCGGCCGCAATGCGCTCCTCGAGTCCATTCAGGGCAAGGGGTGCATTCCCTCCGCAAGACCGACTCCTCGCAACGCCGGCCGCGCCGCCCCGGCTGCCCCAGAGGAGCCAACTTCACCCACTGGCGGCGGTGCCGATTTGACGACTGCGCTCGCCCAGGCGCTCATGCAGCGGAACAAGAATATGGGTGACAGTGATGAAGAGGAAGACGAGGAGGAATGGGATTGAGTGTCGTGCGTGATGGGCGCCCTCGGTTTTTTTCGCCGACATTGTGAGGGATGTGTCGTGTAATTGCTTTTAATTTATACCATAAGTACTGTAATGACGAGTACATGGCGAAGAATCGTTGTACCTCTCTACAAGAACTGGACTCACCTCAATATCACTCAAAGCTTGGTACAAAAAGTCCATTAGAATATAGATGAGGATGCAGTGGCTACAATACAGATGATGGAATAAATTAACGGGCATGAGACAACGTTACTTTCGTGGCAAGACAATACAAAGAAAGATTCAAGCGACCGAACATCACCTTCTTTGCAGCTGGTTCGTCAATTCCTCGATGCGGCTCTCACGGCGCGCCGCCGGTCGAGGAGAATTAAGTGGCTTAGCTTCAAGGTCGCGAATCCGCGCTTGGAGCTCCTTGACGTGTTTCTCCAGATTGGCCTAATTCGGTTCAGTAATCGTTACAACTTTGCGCAGCGCAAAAGAAAACTGCTTACGTTCAGCTTGTCCAACTCGGAATTGTCGACCTTTACTCTGCCAAGCTCAACCTGGCACTCGTTTGCGTATGCTTCTGCCTTCTTCAGGCGGTCTAGCGAGTTGGAGGCGCGGTATTCTTGCTCCTCCAAGGATCGCTCGAGTCGAGCTGTTGAGTTGCAATTTATGGAATTCGCGGTCGTTCGGAACTTGGCTGTTGTCGACATGCTTGATGGTCTCCAGTTCGGACTGTAAAGCGCGGCGAGCTTTCTGGAGTAACATTCTATCCGCCTCAGCGTCATCCAAGACGCCGCGCAGATCTCGGACTTGAGAGTGAAGAGAACCTATCTGAGAGCGTGTTCGGCTTGAGCAGCCGTGGAAGCTTCATAAGCCTTGGTGAGCTCGGCAATCTTTGCTTCCATGCGCTCCTTCTCTCTTCTCCAGTCGCCGCCGTTGTTATAACCGTCCACGCTGTATCGGGACGAGTGAACTCGACTAGACTTTGCTTCAATAAGCTGTCCTCCAGCTGAGCGACACGGCGAGCCATCGAAACTGGTGTCCCTCCCGTGTCATCCACAAGTCGATTGAGGTCGGCATCCAGCTTATCCTGATCACGCTTTGCTTGGTGGAGTTGCTGGGTAAGGTCTTCGACTGGCGCTGAGAGCTTTGAAGCTCAATCTGCAGGCGACGGGTTTGCAGCTCGGACATATCCTTATCCTTGCGCACCCGCTCGGCATCCGTCAACGCCTTGCTCATCTTTTCCTCCTGCGCCTTGACGTCTTCTCCTTTGTCCGCAGCTCAAGGCGCTCTCGCTCGATTTCTCGAGCAGAATCCTCCGCTTCGCCTGCGAGACGCCGGTTCGCCTTCTTCAGCGATTGGGTATGAGCCTTTTCCCTCTCCAGCGCATCCGTAGCCTCCGCGAGTTGTCGATCCGTCACCCGCTTGGCCTCTTCGAGAACGTGAACATGTTCGACGACAGTTGTGTGCTCTATCCGAGTTGTCTGGAACTGCTTGGCCTCTGCTTCCCGGGCCGCCAGGTCCGTCAGCGCCTGGTTCAGCTCAGCAGTAAGCTGCACGTTGCGATCCTTCAACTGGGTGAACTCGGCTTTGTGTATCGCAACAGTTTTCTCCAACTGTGCACGCTTCGAGGTTTCGCCGTCGAGCTGTTTTCGCGTGGCTTCAAGCTGACGCTCCTGAGTACCCTTGTCCCTTTCCATCTGAAGCATGACGTCTTCGATGTCATGGTACTTCCCTTGAGCCACGCTCAGCTGACGCTCTAAAGCCTGAAGAAAATGGTGAATTCTTGTAACAACTCAGCAAGATAGAGTGGCATACCTCCTTCGCTTTTCTAGCATCAACGAGCTGGCTTTCTGCTTCATTCTGGCGAGTCTGCAAGGACTGCAGTTCAGATTCCATGGATCGCTTGCTTCTCTCCAACTCTGCAAGTGCCGTTCGAGTCTTGGACAATTCGGCTTGGGCACTACGTTCGCGTTCTGAAAGCGATTTGTGGCTTTCCTGGAGGGAGGTGTGCTCGCGGACCGAATTATCTAGCTCCAACTTGAGTTGTTTCTGCGTGGTCAATAGCTGACGACGGCCCTCCGTAAGATCGTGTTGCAATCTTTGGGTTTGTTGCCGTAGGTCTGCAAGCTCTTGCTCCTTGCTTTTCTCAACCTCGTCACGACGAGTTGCCTCGCTCGTCTTCGCTTCCATGAGTGTCCGTAGCTCGTCCAACTCCGCCTGGAGTTTCTTGTGCGTTTCTGTCTCGTTGTCCCTGTCGCCCCGCTCGGCGTCGAGTTGAGCTTCAAGGGTATTAATGTCGCTCTGAAGCGCGATGATCTCCGCGAGCGCTTCCCCATGAAGCTTCTTCATAGATGCCACTTGTTCAGAAAGAGTATCAACTCGCGCATCCCTCTGCTTGATCAAGTTGGTATGCTCGGTTGTGGTGCGAGCCATTTCTGCAAGCTGTTGTTGGGCTAGTCGTCCATTCTGCTCCAGCTGTTCGGTCTTGCGCTTGAAAGTTTCCCTGTAACACGATTAGTCTCCAATTTAATATCTGGATCAAAAAAAACACACGTGTTCCGAAGTTCTGCCTCAAGCTTTCCCTCGAGTTCCTTCACGGTGATATCAGTCCGCTCCTTCGCCCGAGCCAAGTCTTCCTCGCGCTGCAGCGCGAGATTCCTGAGCTCCTCGCCAACTTTGTGAAGTTCGTCGAGGTTGGTGCGCATTGTATTCGATCCTTGCTGCGCCTCCAGTAGTTGAACGTTCAGTTCCTCCTCCCTTGCCGCCCACTCCTTCTGTTCGGTTTCCAGACGGACCAGGTGCTCGGCGGCTTGGTCGAACATCTGACGAAGATTTTCATGTTTCTCTTCGCTCTCCTTCTGGAGTTTCAGCGCACGATCAAGCTGAGAATCGAGCAGGTCCACGTCGCCCTGCAAGGCTGCCACTTCATCCTCCAATTCACTCTCCCGTTTCTTGCTGCGCTCAAGAAGGGCGTCCTTGTCCACGGCGAGTCCGCGTTCAGCCTCCAACTCCTCCTCGACCTTCCTCTTCTCAGCCTCCAACGACATTTTCAAGCTCTCCAACGCTTCCCGCTCCTGCTTGTCGCGTTCAGCTCGCTCCCTTATCAACATCAGCTCGGCGTCCTTCTTCCGGAGCTCGTCGTCGTTGCGCGTTGCAGCTAAGAGCGGGCGGACCTATGAGAAATAACAATGAAATTACAGGTGATTAGGGAGCGATGCACCGACCTTCGTATACAGTTGCCACCACGGCCACTCCCTCAACTCACCATACACCCTTGCATTCCGCTGGATAGTCCGGATGGCCACCGCCCGGTTCAAGACCTTCTTCATCTGTCTCCTCGCTGTCCACATCCGCGCAACGGCCTGGAGGCGTGAGAAAATCTCAAAGAGCAGCGCGTCTCGGCGCTCTTCCAACTCGGCCAGAACTCCGGCCTTGAAGAAGATCTTGGACGTCCCAATCTTGAAGATCGCGTCGTCCAGTTCAAGCGTTTTGACCATGCGGCGACACGCCTCTCTGCCATCCATATAGCCGCGCGGGATGATCCCGGGTGTGAGGACCTCATAGCGCTGACGAAACTCGACGAACGGCAGTCGATTCGGATAACCGAGGCGCGCAATGCGGATTCCCTCCAGGACACCATTACACCGGAGCTGGTCCAGAACGAGCGGGATATCCATACGCCCGGGCTTCTTGTTGGAATTGGGAACGATGCACCGAACGAAATGGGGCTGCGTGGCTTGGAGCTGGGTCATGAGACTGGAAAGCTGCTCCTTGTGCCGTTGTGCGACGGTCCGGAATGCGCCCTTCTTCATCGTACGCTTCTTCCCAGTGTTAAGGAACACACTGCCCCTCCTCCTTGCCCTGAGGGTGTCCCAGGCGCGTCAGCGTATTCGGCGAAGAGGGACGCGACATATCGGTCAGATGAGGCCGCCAACACACGAGTGAGATTGTCGTTCAGCGGATCCTTGTTCTTCTCCAGCCACCCATCGGTGCGGTACTCGACGTGGGCCGCGTAATGGTGAATGATGAATCCCTGGTCAAATCTCGTCGGCTCGTATTTATCCCGCCCAGGATGCCGACGCTCATCATCTTGACCGCCAGCCCACATGCCATGGAGTTTGTTAGTGAAGGTCAAGTCAGTCGCCCGCGGCATGATGCACTCTTCGTCCAAACAGCTCAAGATGCCGATCACACTCCCACTCGCCTCGATGAGATCGATCGTAGGCTGCAGATCCAGCCCGAAATTCACGTATTCCCACTTGATCCCCTCCCGCGCATACTCCTCCTGCTCTAAAACGAACATATGGTGGTTGAAAAACTGCTGTAGCTTCTCGTTCGTGTAATTGATAAGCAGCTGCTCGTACGCGTTGATCTCGAAGATTTCGAAACCGGCGATATCCAGAACACCAATGAACGTTGATTTGGACGAGGGGCGGTCCAGCGCGACGTTGATTCTGTCGACGATAGCTCCAAATGATTTCTCGTAGAGGGTCTTGCAAAGGGAGCCGAGTTCCTCCAGCGCTTGTTGCCGTGTGCGCGCTTGGGAGACCCATTCTCGACCGGCAAGTGTGCGCGGGCGGAGGACGGCGCGTGTAAATTCCGCGACAGGAATTCCCAACAAATGGCAAACTCGTTCGGCCTGAGATGGGTCGGGCATGACAGCATCGTCGGCTCTGGTAGAAGTGATAGCAATGTTGCCGATGTGCAGAACCGCGGCAACGATACGGAAAAGATCGAATTGTTCGGCCGTGGTGAAGCCAACTGTATCCAATGCACCCTTACGTGGATGTTATGCCCAAGTCGATGGATAAAGTAATTGGGAGCTTACCCTCAAGGCTAACCATTCCTGATTATCATCTACACCGTCTACCTCCCGTCTACTCTTGTTTAAATATTCATAATCCTCTACTCCCCCTCCGAGCAGGAGATTTTCTGGGCACAGATCAAGAACTGAGGCTTCAGAAGAGAAATTCAAACTTACCCTTCAAGGCTCCACCACCAGCCATGAGCTGGTAGAAAACATGGAAGCTCCGCTCAGCCTCGCTCCTGAAGACGACCCGGCTCTTCTCGAGGAGATACCAATCGATGTTAGCACCGGCGATGCTGCCGTCTGGCGCGAATGTAATTCGGACGAATTTTCCGAATCGACTGGAGTTGTTGTTACGCTGCGTTTGTGCGTTGCCGAATGCCTCCAATATTGGATTCGCTTGGAGTATTTGACGCTCCAGAAGACCGAGCCGACCTCTGGCCGTTAGGTGGCTCCCGCTGCTACTGGACACGGAGGGAGAGACAGTATGACCGCGCCTGAATGAATCACTACGCGGAAGCCCGGCATTTGGCATTGTGCTTGAAGACCCGATGGTGGGCGAGCGAGAGTGCGAGGGGTGAACATCTGTGGCGATGGCTGCCAGATACTGAATGACCTTCTTCGTACTTTCTGTCTTTCCAGCCCCGGATTCACCTCTAGTTGGTTTTAGCACAGAAAGTGGAAATCAGATATGGTAGACGCACGTTATTAGTATACTCTGGTTTTCCCTCTCTTCGCCCATGTTGACCCATGCTCTTTCGGCGACTGCAAATATATGAGGGGGATTCTCGTCCCTTCGTTTGCTACGGTATTGCTGGACGATGGCATCAGAATATAGCGGTAAGCTCTGGTATGGATTAATGGCGACTAAGAATAGGCCGGAATATGTCTGCAAGAGTGGACTCAGTACGCGTAGAAATAATCGGACGGGAACTGACATATATGGCGCCTGATCCAAACCGCAGACGAAGGTTGTTGACGACGCTGGCTTCGTTGAGGAAGGTAAGATCAGCAATGTCCTCGACGCGGTCAAACTTGGCGGGTTCATTTTGGACAGGGCATAAAGAGGAACCGTTCTAAACTGAATAATTCCACTGAGGATAGCCTCCTTGCCGAGAAAGACGCGACATACCTCGCCTCCAGCGGCCATAACAACTTCCCCAAAGTCTCCCTCCTCCTTGTTCACCCAACCAGCAAGATATCCATCTTTGTCGTCTGGAACCCATACCCACTTCTTTTCGTTAAACTCTGCTTGCAGTGCGGCCGCACGAGCGGCCTCTGCACTCTCCGATGGGCGGGGAGCGGGCATTTCAAATGAAAGACAGCCCTGTGTGTAGGCGTACGGATACAAGAGCTGCGAGCGGCAGGTGTGCGCGATGGGGTGTGGTCAAAGCAAGCGATAGAAAAGAAACGCCAGAGCTTGAGCTCAGGACGTCGAGTCGAGCGTCAAGGTTGAACGTTTCAACTGCGTGTAACGTAACATTCCGAATTGGGCAACCTCACATAACTCGCTGAACTGCAACCACCACCATGCATCCAAACATTTCTTACCCTTGCATAAAAATTACCGGATACTAGTGGTGCAGGTCGATGACCAGAGGACCAGTACATGGCTCTATTTTGCGCAAGCCGGGTCACGGTCCGATCTCCGGTGGAATAGGGGCTACAGAGCACAAGTCATTCAATTATTCCTCCACACACAAAAGGTTAGTCCTGTCGCCCATCCAGTACTTATAAATGTTGTAGCAATGACTACTCCACCGCCTACACCCATCGTTGCGATTGTCGAGCAGCCTGACGGAACTTTTCCTGACCCTGAACGGCGTGTTGCGCCTGCCGCCAGTCGGTATCATGCCATGCAAGAGGCGGCAGCAACCGTCCTCAACCACCTCGTCGTCTCGCCGATTGCACAGGCACGACTTTTGATGATGATGTTAAATTTTTATCTGGACTACAAGCCGGCAAGCGCTGCGTTCGACCAAAAATTTGGCAATCGTCCTCCTCCCGACCTTGCTTTGATCAACCAGTACTTTTCGACGTCCCCACCGACAATCGTTCTTTGTTCCCCTGCGGATCTCGACCGCGGCATCCCAAGGAACGGAATGGCTTGGGGAATCGTTTTAAAAGGATCGCCGCAGCCTAGGTCCGGCGCCAAATCAGGTGAAGACGACGCCGAATCAGAGGAAGGCGACACAGATGGAGTTGACGTGCCCGTCGAAGAGAAGAATGAGATTTTTATGGCCATTGATTTGGCGGAACGACTGGAGGTTATCACGGTATTTTTTTTCTCATCTGTTGTGTTCCCTTATGAATCCCATGTCAGGCCGCCTCTACCATCGACGCCAAACGGCGACGGTTGGTCTGGTCTGTAGCGTTCATGCATGAGCTCGTGCACTGTCTGTCAAAATATCTCTTCTCTGGGATTGTGACACCACTACTGCCCGGCGACTCCTTGGGACGCGACGGTGAACGTAACAAGGGCGAGGCCGGGAACAGTTTTGAGCTCCTATATCTCGGGTTCAAAGTCCAAGTAGAATGGCTCAACGGCGATGTCCACAACGCGAATAGAATGGAGAAGATGACACGTGTTCTTGCTAAAACCACACGGCACACGTATGAGCTTGGTGCGTTTTTATGCTGGTCCACAAAGTGATACTTATAAAAGTATTTTGCGAAATAGACGACCGCATGGTCAGCCAACTGCTCGTATCGTTTGAAGGTTCTGCCTTGTCCCTACCCGACTTTACAAACCCTGGTTTCACCCCGTACAAATGCTTGGATCCCAGTACTCATCGGCGGTATTGGACTGGTAGCTTCACGTGCGACGAGAGCGAGGAAGAGGCGAAGGAACCGTGGAGAGAGGCGACGGTAGAGACAGAACAATTGCCGATGCTCAGGACTATCAACGTCGGTCTCCGCACTTTTGGGCTGAAATGCCGCCTTGTCAACGAGGTTCAGATAGGCGAAGATGAGCAACAGGACTCTTGCTAGTCCGGAGACGATGGACTGCACCTACAAAGGCACAAGCACAGCACTACCTACACGATTCGTCCACGCCGATTCATTCTTTTAGACTCATTTCACCAACGATGTATTATAACCATGATGTATGGATATTGGTCATTCCAATTGTGGGACATGCCAGTATAATTTATCCTCCTCCTCCTCCTAGCGCTCTGCCGGCGGACTGGGCAACTCGAAAAAAAAACCCAACCGTTGTTGGACTTTGCGATTGGAGCCTTGGCGTCCACCTATAATAACTCAATCTCGAGCAAAAAATCAATTAGTGATTCCCGTTGTAGTTACTTAGATACCAAATCCGTAACAACGGGATCGCGGCGAAAGGTAAACGAATAAGTATATAGAAAGCAATATTCGTGCTCCTACCGCACGAACAAAAAACATTCAATCAATCTCAATGATATCGTCATCTAGCATATCGTCCTTCCTTCCATGAGAATCAGCCCATCCTCATTCAGCTTGCGTTTCTTGCTCGGACTCTTGATGGCTTCATCCGCCGCCGTGAGCCGAGGGCGCTTGGGTGTTGGCTCGAGGTCGATGATTTCATCGCCACCCTCATCATCCGGTGCTCCACGCTTGAGCGATAGGCGGATCGGCGTCTCAGGCATCGGCGGGGGTGCCTTGATTTTGCGTGGCGGTCGCGGCAAAGGATCAGGAAGGATGAAGGGCGGCGCATCCGCGGATGGTCAGCACTACGAAGTGGCTCAGAACGGCAGGAGAACAAAACATGTGCGAAAAAACTTACGGCAAGACCCCAGTCCCACCGAGACCGTCCCCCACTCGCCCTCCTCATCCACAATTGTGAGGAACATCCCCCTCGCGACATTCAGACTCTCCAAAGTCCGCTCATAGTTGTCCTCCCAGTCGGGATCGCTGAGAACCCGCTTATCCTCATACACACTAACCTCGCGCTCGTCGTCTCCCAGCACACCCTTCACGACGTCCCCAAGCAGCGCGCGCTTCGGATCACAGAGGATCATCGCATACGTGTCCCGGCACACGCCGCACGAAGGGTTGGGCGGACACATGGTGATTGTGCTCAACGGGACGGCGGGCTTGACTTGCAGGTGCACATTCCGCAGCTTGTCGTACGACTTGCGCAGGATCTGTAGCGCCTGCAGAACGATCAGACCAGAGACGATAGCGTTGGTGGTCGCGATGGCCGGGATAATGTTTCCAGCCATTTCTGTGGTGAGTTAGCTATGGTGCGAAGATAGTAGTGGGATGTTTGTTTGTACCTTTCACTTCCCATCGTGTCTTTCCACCAATACCGTACGCCGCGGAGCGCAGATTCGAAGTAGCCGTGACGAAATCGAGCGCGTCGTCGTCGTCCTTGTCAAAGGCAATGGTCTCCTCTCCAGCCTGCAGACGCGCCGCCAGACGCTCCGTGCTAATTCCTTTCATGTTAGAGGCTTGGGCAGGATGTCGAGTGGGGCTTACCTAGAAATGAAGAGTAGACATTGTCCTTCAACGAGAGCTGCTTCTGGTCCTTCAAACCGGACCCTGCAGCTGGCGCACTGGTGTCGGAGCTGGTGTTGACGGCGCCGTTCACGGCCGTCTTAGATCCACTGCCACTGGCGACCGCGTTCACGGGTTTCGCCACTCCATTGGTCTTGCCATTGCTAGGCGCCGTTGGGGTAGCAGGAGGCTCTTCGCTGCGCAAGACGAACGTCCCATCCAAGATCGCATCAAAATCGAGGGGTACAGGCGGAGCGCGTGCACGCCACATATCGGACATGATGAGTAGATTTCGGATGTCGGCGTCGAACACCTGGTGGGCCCATAAGGCACAGTATATAAAACACGGAGAGACTAAAGACCTTTTGGAACACAAGCTTGGCGGCATCGGAAGCCGTAGAGGAACGTAAAGCGAGACGCACGGCGTGGAACGCTTGGGCTTCTCGTCGAAGGGTAGCGATTTCTTGGGCTTTTGACAAGAAATATAAGGAATGCGACATATAGGTAAGAGGAGAGTACATACCATTCTCGCCTTGCTTTTCGGCTTCATCGAGCTCCTCAACAGCGTCCTCATCCTCCCCAAACAGCTGCCTATAGTATCATGATGAATTTTCACACTTTGTGGACAAGCAAGATAAATACGCACCCCATGAGGTAACTCTTGCTCCAAACAATGCAATGTATTGGCTGGCTAGGAGTGGAACGGATTGTGCAGACGGGAAAAGTCTTTGGCGTAGGTTTCGGAATACAATCAAAACATTCTGTTTTGTCCTGTGGGCCAAAGCTTAAAATTATTCAAGACACAGCAGCGGAGCGACAAGCCTTGATGAGCGGCTGGACCTGCCCCAAATACCCTGCCGTGCCACTCTCTACTAGTGGAATCTGAGCTGCCATGCACATTTTGTTCACATGTCGCCGAGCATCTACATCAAGTCAGTCCATTTGAGCTTGCGTATTAGAAGACGACTGACCGAGGTTATCGAGGGCATTGAGAACGATGTCAAACTGCTGGAACCATTCGAGGTCGTATTGGGGTTCCTTAATGTTGCCGTATATTGGCGTAATTTGGACATTGGGGTTGAAAGGCGCGGCAGTTTGTGCGGCAACCTGAGTGGTGATTAGCAGGTGTTGGGAAACACGCGGACAGAACAGAGGACATGGGGATAGAGCAAACAAGAACAAGTTCGTTATTCAAGGGAGGTTCTCCGCAATGTCGCTTAATGGTCGAAATAAAAGGAGTGGCACACATACCAAAGCTTTGCTCTGTTTGACGTCTTTTTTGCGGAACAAAAACTGGCGATTGAGGTTCGACAGGTCAATGGTGTCGAGGTCCAGCAGCGTAATGTCCCCAAAGCCCGTTAGGACGATATTTTTCACTACACAAAACGAGGGGCAATTGTAAGTCGCAATAAGCGCCGCATATTTTCAAGGTACTCACGGAGTTCACAGCCGATTCCACCAGCTCCTACCAGAAGCACCTTGGTATCTGCTAGCCGCTGATGGAGTTCTGGACCGAGGATAGCCTTTGCGTGAGCGGTGCGCGCTTTGGCCGTCGACATAACCGTTGAGCGAAACGACGCGTTGTCACGCGTCACACTCAAGCGATACGCGCCAGCCTGTGGCTGTGTTTCATTGACTCTCGTCTCGCTGCATCGAGCCTTACTGACCCGACCTGCAGGGCTGGGGTGTCGAAATTTTAAAACTGTAATTGGTGAGGTTGCTTTCTTCGTGTCTTATATTTATTTGAACCAGTAATTGAGACCATGAACGCGCCGAACCGACACGAGCTCTTTGTGCTGGAGGACGGCGAAAAGGCGTGCGTCGAGTCAAGCCCTTGTTTCGCGCGAGCTGAAGCTGAACCGAAGTGAAGCCTCGAAGTGACGGAGGACACTAAGATCCCGAATGCAGCGACATTCAAGATCGTCAAGCAGGACCATACGCTCGGCAACATGCTCCGAGCGTACGTGCACCTTCTCTTTTACTTTACGCAAATGCTAATATACAATACGAATGCCCAGCCAACTCCTTGCGTCCCCTAATGTCCTCTTCGCCGGCTACAAAACCCCGCACCCGCTGCACCCGTACTTCCTCCTTAAGATTCAGACTGACGGCTCCACGCCTCCCGCCGCCGCGCTCGAGGCCGCCGCCTCGCGGCTTATTGCGACCCTCTCCACGCTCGAGGGCAAATTCCGGCGCGAGTTCTCGTTTAAGGACGGGGAGAGCGGCGGCGGCGGCGTAACAGCAGGGAGCATGGCTGGGATGGAAGCGGACCCGTACGGCGGGAGCGGGGCAACGTGGGGCGCAGGGAGGGATTATTTGGACTTTTAGCTGGTAATATGTAAGAAGCTTACTTTCAAGAGCTATCTGCCGTTCATCTCGTGTAATATTCTCCGAACCTAGTCGCCAAAGTCGTCTGGACGACTTGATTGTTTTATCTTGCCTGGGAAACTCTTCATCAAGATATCTTGCAAGTTAATGAGCCTGGATGATAAAACTTTTGTGCGAGAGCTGAGAGGCAGCGCCACTCGCGCAGCATTGAGCATTGCATGGAGGGACGGAGATCCCAATATCCTCAACTTTATCCTTGAGAACGACGGTCTTCTCAATCCCTCAACTTGAGGCAAGACTTCACAATAAAGTTTCGTTGTGGCAAAATATTTATTAGATTAATGTGCGGGTTGCTTTTTTGTTTGCCATATACTGTGGACCTACATCCGCTGGACCCACCAACGCTCAACGCCACAGTCCTACGTCGCCGGACCCAACAAGACAAAAACCACGGCCGGACCGAATCGACGAAACCCAAGATCCCATCTGTAGACCTATGATTTACTGATTTGTATTGTTTTTTGATGAAAGGATTGAACGGCGCGACCAGCGAGCACGGATTTGTGTACCACTGAAAAGCGATTTGCGACTTGCTACACCAGAACGAAAGCGACCACAGAAAACGATTTGCTACCACCGAAAGCGAATTGCGACGACCAGAGAGCGATTTATACCACCGAGTGAAAGCGAGTGGGGGAAATTTTTTGATTTTGGCTGTGCGATTGCGAGTTGACGTTCGTGTGTTCACGGAGAGTTTGATGTTTGAGGTGTTCAAGACGTTCGTGAGCTTCGTGCGCCGAGAGGGCGGTGGTCGTAATGGTCGTGCCCGAGGGCTGGTCGTGTGGGTCGTAAAAGGTCGTGGTTGGCGCGCGGATGTCCTATACGAGGTGCCAGTTGCCGAAGAAAATATACCGTAGAGTATCCGTCCATGGTGTCCACTTGACTGCCCGACGTCGAGGTTCCGTCCAAGTTCCTCGTCGCTTGTCCGTCAGCGTCCGTGTCCATAACGATCAAGGCCCGGTCCCAAGGTCCTCGTCGCGTGCCCGAAGGCGGTGGTGTCCATCGGTCGGGATCGTCCAAACGATCTGGGGCCGTCCAAAGTCCCTGTCGTGAGATCCCGCCGCAGTAAATCGATAGAAAGAGTGAAAGATGAAGGAGAGTGAGGAGAAGGAGGGTGAGAGGAGAAAGAGAGTAGAGGAAATGAGAGGCATGTATAGGAACGGAAAATAACGAGCCTCGTTCAACTCAGCAGGCCGCCGCAAGCGAGAGACGGGCCTTGAGGACATGATGTGCCCAGCGGGCGAAACCATACGGCGGGCACATCTGACCATCCACAACCTCCTTCCTGCGCGTATGTGATTGCCACCCGGCCCGTCTGGACTTGGAGGGTGGCGGGAAGTCGAGCTTGACCGCCCATGGGTGCAGTACGGCGACGGGGGAGAATGGGGAGCTGTCCTCGGCACCTGGGACGGCGTCCTTCTCCGCAAGCGAACGGGGGGAGGCCGTAGCACAACGTTGCCTATAGAAGAAGCGCCGCAGAATACGCGTGACGACCCACTCGCGATCACCCTCCTCATCGGACGTCGGATCTGACTCGCCGCAGCCGGGGCAAGAGGCAGTGAAGTTGAATCCAGGGTACGCGTCATGAAGGATAACCATACGCTTGGGCTTCTCCGATGACGAGGAGGCCCGCTCTGAGGGAGTAGGAGCGGGTGCGATGGCCGGGGCGGGTGTGGGTGTGGGTGCAGGTGCGGGAGCGAGTGCAGGTGTGGGTGCGGGTCCAGGTGCGGGAGCGGGCTGGGGCTGGGGCTGAGGCTGGGACTGGTTTCTCTCCTTCGGAGCCAGGAGAGAAGCCAGACGGCTGTACCACAGCTTTGGGGCGGCGGGTAGAATCCGGGAGACACGAAGGCGAATCCAGGCAGCGGGTCCATTCCCTCGTCGTACGACGTGCCGGGAACGACGAGGTCGGGCCGGCCTTTGCGTGGAACGAACATCGGGGGTGCCGTCCAGTCGCTAGGACGAACTTGACCTCGCGCAACTTCCGCCCAGTCACTGCGAGAGATAAAAGGGTCAATTCAATGTGCAATATTTCAAACAAGTACACAGCACTTACATCGAGGAAAAGAAGGTGTGCTTCTTCAGCTCCTGCACCGTCGGCCTGGCCTCCCGGATGGGGACCAACATCCACTCTATAATGTCCTGCGTCTCCTCATCCAGGCCGTCGTCGGGCTTGAAGTGAGGTCGCCGACCGGCAATGCGGGCGTAGTCGTCCACAGTCTTGGGGTTGCCGGACCATGGAGAACGACCGGTTAGCATATAGAAAAAGCTGACCCCGATGCCCCATACGTCGACGTCGTAGGAGTAAGGGCGGCCGTGGTGCTGATCCGGCGCCATGAACGCTGGTGTCCCGCAACGCTCGTTGGTCGTCGGCGAGTCGAAGTGGAAAGACCCTGACGTCGCGGTAGGATCTGCGTTGAACACAACATGGAACGGCTCTGGGCCCCGATCTTCGAGCGAAAATCTCTTGCCTAGGCCGAGGTCACCGAGCACTATGTTCCCAGTGGCATCCAAGAAGACGTTAGCCGGCTTTATATCGCGATGGACGATGCTGAGACGTTGCAGACTTTCGAGAGCCAAGAAAGACTGCGCGAGGTAGAGCCGTGCGCGCTCGATGGAGAACTTCTTCGTCGCAAGAAGGTGGGTCGCAACGTCCCCGCCGCCGCAGAAAGGCTAGGGCGAAATACACGTCAGCCACAAAGAAGATGGGCGGCAAGAAAGGCGTACCGTCAGCAGGTAGTAATTTTCGGTATCATGCCAGCTGGCGACCAGCGACAGAACGAAGCAAGCCGTGTCGCCACCTTCTCCGATCGCCCGAAGCAGCCCTTGTTCCCGGATGACATCTTCAAACCGCCCGCTTTTGGGGACGACTTTGAGACTGTAGATTTCCCGCGTCGCCTTGTTGCGCACTAGAAATACCTTGCCCGACGCGCCCTTGCCGATCATCTTCAGTACGTCGAAGTCGCCAAGAGTTGGGGTCTTCGTGAACGTCGGTTCGATGTCCGGGATAACAGGCACCACGAAGCACTTTGGAGTGGGAGTGGTGTTGGTGTTCTGCCTGGCGGCTTTCTTATTCAGAGTAAACAAACGAGCTATTTTCTGAGAGCAGAAAGGTGAGCAGGCTGGGGCAAAGAGGGAAGGAGACCCGTACTGCGAGAGTGCACGATTTCGTGTTAGACATATTAAAGGAGCGTATTTGAAGAGAGTGTTTGTTGAGCTGGTGAGGGTAGAGGACAAGAGACAAGAACGAAACAAAGGAGGGGCGCGGGAGGCTGACGATGGCTGACCATTTCGAAGCGTTGGTGGGTTGAACCCGAAGTCTGGACCTGTTTAGGGGTCTAAGGATCTTTGAGAGACGAGCGGGAGCGGGCAGAGCATCTAGACGCATGTGGAGGCACCGGGGACGCGATTCCGTCCATGATGAGCGAAGAAGAGGAACGCTTGTCGACGCGTACACAAGAGCAAACAAATACGGCGCGTCACGACTCAAAAAATATATATCTTTGGAACTGCGACAAGTTTTTGGTGCCTATTGGCATAACAGTTGAATTCGAGTAGACACAGTTGTCTGATTCTTAAGGTCTGGCCTGAAATTGGCAGGACGAGGGTATTTGTAGATGCTCTGCACCATCATGGTGGTGTTCATGGTAAGGCTGGCAAGATGAACGAACGATGAGTTGATTATGAGAACAAATAGGTACGCGACAAGCTTGAAACTTTATTTTCTATACTCGCTGGGTATGTTTGCGGGACGCAAATGTTCTCTGGAACCTACAGGGGGAGTCTCATGATCCCAGATTTCACCTTTACCGTCCCACATCGGAGCCGTAGACTCCACCCGGGGGACATTGAACAGTTGGGGGTTCGGCTTCCTCGGCGCCTTTGCCAATTCGCCGGTCGACTGCTTCTCAGAGCCGCGCAATCCAGAGGTATCTTTGGAGCTGGGGTTCGAGTTCTTGGAATGTTCCTTCCGATATGACGCCGTGCTGTCACCGAGGGTGAGGTCGCGGAGACCGAGTGTCTCGTCGCCTGTGTGAGCATTGTCATCGAGGCTGGTACATTTCTCATCGATGTCTCTGTGTGCGGTTGGACTCAACAAGACGACTGAGAGGAATGCAGGAACGAACATGATGGCCTACGGGAGTCTGGTGGTAGTGTAAGTATCAGTCACTGCCCATTAAGATGGAGGAGGTCTGTGGTGGTGGCAGTGGGGAAATGTGCAGCCTGTTTGAGGCCCGCGTTGCTGTCAAACAACCGCTCTCGTCCAAAATTGGAAAAACACGTCACGTGTTTGTCACATAAAATTAGTTGAACTGTTTCTCGGGAGATCGCCATTCTCAAATCCACCAAATCGCGCAATGACTTAACAGAGACTTTTTGAATATCCTGCCAGTGGGCCAAATTGAATCGCGAACTTTATTTTGACGCAAGGCCAACACTCCGCATTCACGACGATTCAGAACTCAGCCTCTGGTGTTTTCCCAAGCCGTTCGATAAACTTTATGCCTCAAACACATGGCAGCCACGTTGGCGACACATGTCCAGATAAAATTGCACCAGCTCCTCTTCCTCTTCCGCTGGATACGATGCCTTTGCCCCCTGCTGAGATCATCAAGCGTCAAGTAAAACTCCTCAAATTCATCCGATTACTCACTGACTACGCAGCAGGCGAATGAGGCCTTCAAGGCGGGAAATTATCAAGTAGCTACCTCGCTGTACTCACATGCGATGATCTTGGACGCGGAAAACCCTCTCTACGTGCTGAACAGGGCCATGTCAAATTTAAAACTAAGCCAGTGCGTCCGTTTCTCTGCCGCATGTGGCCGTCTCCTTATGATCGTGCCTATAGCTGGCAGGATGCAGAGAACGACGCTACTGAGGCTCTCAAGCTATCCATCAACGACGCCGCGCTCGAGCAGAAGGCACTGTTCAGAAGATCTCGGGCTAGGAGGGCCCAGGGTGATGAGATGGGTGCGCGCACAGGTAAAATTTGTACTTTCCTGTTTATGATTGCAGAGCCTTATCATTCCCTTGTCCAGACTTGAAAGCTTTCGTTGCTCGTGGTGGGAAACAGAAAGTAGCCGATGCAGAAGCCCTCGTGAATCCACTTGCAGTCAACGCGCCTCCTCAACCCGTCGCTATGTCTCCGACCAATCCGGCCGCCTGGGAGATCAATGATACAGCGCTCATGGGAAAGGGTGCCTTTGCGACTCAAATCTTTCATCGAGGCGACCTGATCCTCGCAGAGAAACCCCTAATCTTGCTTTCCGAAACCGACGATTTCAAAGAGGATTTCCGCGCTATTCTCTCGGCGGTCGAACGGCTCTCACCCAGCGACCTTGTCCAATTTTTGTGCTTGCACAACTCATACAATGCCCCCGGCGGTAACCTCTTCATCGACATCTTCCGCACCAACGTGCTACCGGGTGGCTTCTGCGTCGACGCCTCAAGATTCAACCACTCGTGCTCGCCCAACGCTCGGTATTCGTGGCACGCTGACAGCGGCCGCCTGAGAATATTCGCGCTGACCGACATTGCCGTCGGGGAGGAGATCCGCGTGTCGTACCTGGCGAGCAGAAACGTCTACGGGAGCACACGCGACGAACGCCGCCGGCGCTGTTTCGCAAAGTTCAACTTTGAGTGCTTGTGCACGCCGTGCTCCCTCGGCGGCGCGGCCCTCGAAGCGAGCGATGCCCGAAGGCGCGAGGCGGCTGTCCTGTGGGAAGGAATGATGAGGCATGACCCCAAATTCCACGGCCAACGCGTGCTTCGCGACGCCGTGCGGGCCATTCAACTTCTGCAGGAAGAAGGGTACATGGCCGACGCCGACGACTTTGCTCAGGACGCGGCCGCCTTCTGCGCGATGCACTCCGACTGGGAATCTGCCAAGTACTGGGCGAAGTATAGCTACGATAGCCGGTGTGCAGAATTCGGAGTGGATCACGAACATTCCCGCAGGGCAAAAGTGTACAGCGACGATCCCCGCAAATACGCCCAATCGGGAATGTACTCTGGCCAAAAGTTTCCCATCCGCGTGTAGGTCGCATTGCTTCGCTTCCGCTTCCATTCTCTGTCAAGTAGAGTCGGACCCTACCTTCCATGTCCACCGAGGTGTTCCATTCAACGGAGAGAGATTCAAAAAGTCCATTTAATATAACTATGCCATCTAAAACAAAAACAGTGGGGTTGTGTACATGCAATGAGGTATTCGTATATGAGAGCAGAAAGTATTAGCGCGACGAAACGAGCGTAAATCTACTAATACAACGCAAGGCAACGCAATAAGCGTCATGGCAATGGCGATTCGTTCGTGTCTCTATAGGCCGCAAGTTGGTTGCGTCTCGTACGACGGGTAAAAGTAAGTATGGTTCGTGAACGTAAGTGTCAGCGTGGGTATCGTAAATGGTCTTGTCCAAAGTGAAAGTGCGTGTCCATAAAATCAGTACGAGAAGACCATCAGCCAAGGGTTCAGCACAATCTGCGGGGAGCATGAGAAAGGGGTTTGAAGGTGAGGGCATCAAACATCCTTACCGGGAAAAGAATGTGGCAGGATGTCACGATCCTAGACGGGGAGTCAACTCAGGTACGTGCGGCATGATGCAGGATGAAGAAGAAACTTACGAGAGAGGGAAGATAACACCCCACGATCCACCGCCCACACGCCACTCCAAAGGCACAATATTTGTGGAACACACGATCATGCCGGCAATAATCACGACGGAGCAGAGCAAGGAGAACCAGAACCTAACCCGATATTAATTCAAGCGTGGAGCGCAAAGCAAAACAAAAACAAGACGGACCGTTTAATGATCTTCGGAATTTCCTTGAAGAAATTTGAGCGCTGCACTTCCTTGATGGTTGCGCCCCAGGTGATGTTCACAGAGAACAGGTGCGCGAGTATAGCTTGGCTAACCTTTTTGTCGGCGATATCGGTGAGCTACGGGAACATCCGGGTCCCAAAAAAGATAAACTTACGGGAATACCCAAGCCACCGAAAAAGAAGAAGCTGATGGCGGAGGAAGTAGTGAGCTTTTTAAAAATGGCGGAGGACCCCGGAGAACAACGCACAAGAACGGTATCCACATAAGGTTAACCAGGAAGCCGCGTATCTGCCGGGCGATGAATTGTTGGACATGGAGCCAACGGTACACGGGGTCACTCACCAGCTCCTTGTGCCCAAGACGGTATTCCAGGAGAGTATATCCAATGGTCCCAGACCCGAAAAAGACGACGGTGCAGGCGAGCCAGATTTCGAAACTGGGGATGTAGAAACCGTCGACGGGGAACTCAAACCCAAGCAAAACGTAGTTGACTACGCCGATGGTGACTGAAGCCGCGATACCATCTGCGAAAAAAAGATGAGCATAAATGCTACGAAGGAGCAGGACCACGCACAATACGAGAACATGTCTAGGAGCATGTCAGAAAATTTATAATAGAGGGGAACGAATTACTCACAAGCCATCATGGAGATCTTGTAGTGCATGGGCGCAGCCTTGCACCATAGGAACTTGTGTATCTGGGAAGTGACCGGCCCTCGTCTCCACCACTGGATAAGCGGGTGGAAAAGCAGCTCGCTGCATCCATACGCGTATTTTTGCCATCTGTCCAGTTCGTTGTCGACGGTGAGCGACACACCCTCTTTGAAGCCGCCCTGCGAGTACGTCGCCCAGCGGATGATGTACCCGCGCAGCAGCAGCCTCAGCGCCATGTCAAAGTCCTCCGACACGTTCGACTCGGACCAGATCTTCTCCTTGCCGTCTGCGGGGTCGACGAATGCCGCGTCCTGGATCGCCTTCCAGCGCAGGAACGCGTTGTGTCCCATGAACGGCGCGACTTCGCCATTCGCGCATGCTGCCGTCACCAATGAGCTCCAGAATAAAATAAAATAGATGAAGGGAAAGGAAGCGCACCCATCGAGATACACCTGTTGATCCGGCGGGTAAAGTACGAGATGCCATTCTCAAAGTAGTGGTGCGCGACCTGCATCACGTCCGACTCGTGCTGCAGAATCGCGACAGTCGGGCACTCTGTCATCTCGCGCGCCGCATCCCGGAGACAGTCCTACCGCTCGTCCCTCAGCATGCAAAATAACGGAAAGATAAAGGGTCCTCACCTCTGGCACGATCGTATCCGAGTCGACGATGAGCACATACTCGCCCAACCGCGTCGCCTTGCCGTTCGCCGCCCACGGGCGGAACTTCCGCCCCGACTCCTCGTACATCTCCTCAATCGCCAGCGCCAACGCCCGTTCCTCGAGGTCCTCACCTACGCCCACGTCCGCCCACGCGCCGTTGATCACGCCCATATCGTCCCCCTCCCGATTCTGGTACTGCATCCCATACTGCCCCGATCCCATATAACTGCGCGTCTCGCCAAAGCCCGACGCGACGCTCATCCGGTGCGGCATCGGCAGGCCCGCAAACGTGCGCTGGCCATGCCCATGGCCGTTCACGCTCGAGTCGGGGAAACCCGCGCCGAGCTCCGCAAGCGTCGGCGTCGCGCTAGGGTTACCCAGCCCCGCGCTCGCGACGAGCACCTCGAGGTGGCGCTCCGCCTTGAGCGAGAGCTCTAACCCATAATTCATATTGCTCGCCTTCTTAAACCGTCCAGGGCGCTTGAACCCCCCGGGCCTGTCGTCGTGCTTGGGGCGCGAGACCCAGCCGATGTTGTGGTTGGCGTAGTAGGCGAGGCGCTCGTCGCGGTCGGGCGCGGAGAGCAGGCGCAGGCCGTCGTCGTTGATGAAGATGGTCGAGGTGCCGCCCTGGCGCGCGTACGTCTGCATTGCCTTTTTGAGCGACTCGATCGAGGGCGCGAGCACGGTCTCGAGGCTCTCTTTGTACACGGGCATCTGGATGGTGATGTGCGGCAAGTGTTCGTCGACGACTTTGTTCGGGCGCGGCTTGATCGCGCTGTAGTACTTGGAGTTTTCGTGAAAGTGCGCGACGGGGCCGACGCTGGGAAGCGGTTAATATGATCCTGATAAGAAGATGGATTACATACCACATCGTGATATTCTGAATGAGCTGCAGTGCGAAAAACTGCCGACAAAAATGAGCGGTTGAAGCGAAAAGAAGAGACTGGCAGCGACGTACGAGCGAGACACACCACAGCAGGGGAACCATCGCGCACAGCGCGAACCGGATAAAGGACCCATCAAGAGACCATTCCTCGAGGAGGGTTTCTAAGAGCCAATCAGCCTCGAGCCAAAAACAGTATCACACGACTACTCACTGACACCGCTCCCGATGAAGACTGAAAAAAGAAGTCAGCAACGGTTGTGAGTTCAACAAACAAGACGTCGCCCACCAAACGATACGCCCGCAGCGAGCCCGTTGTACACGGGAGCATAGAGTTTTGCAGCGCGGTTGTCACGCAGGCCGGCCTCGACGTCGGGAGAGACGGTCGTCGTCGTCACGCCGACCTTTTTGCCGTACCAGTTGCGGCGCACGTGCGTCTTTGTGAGCTTATCGCTCCCTTCCTCGGAGGAGTTTTTGATCATCGGCTTTTCGGGGTCGTACGGGCGCGCAGGCAAGGACGAGTGCGAGAGGACGGAGCCTGCGAGGGAGCCGGGGTTGGACGAGGGGCCGGTGGGTCGCGAGCGCCAAAGGAGCTTGATGAGGCGGTCCTCAAAGTCGTGGCATGTTGGTATTATGGCGTCGAGCGATTCTGACCACACGACGAGGACACGCTCGTCTCGCTGGAGGATAAAATGAATAAATATAAAACGACAAAAAAAAAGAATGCCCCACAATGAATGCGGCGCACTGCTCCTTGTCGGCGTGGGGTAGCATGAGCATGGTGTCGAGGATCTGTATTCGCGTATTGGCGTCGACGTAGATATTTTTCTCGTCTGGCGAACTGCACGCGAGCGTCAAAGCCGTGTGGGAGTCTGGGCAGCCAAAAAAAACTTACACATCGGCGAGCGCCGCATGGACCGCGGCACTGCGCACCTTGACCGCGACCTGTGGATTGAGTGCTGCGACGGCGGTCTCGAACGGCTCCAGCGCGGGGTTCTCGTACGGAAAAACACGGAATTCGGACCCCGACGGTTGACCTACTGAGCATGAGAAGGTGAAAGAAAATACCAGGGTCGCGAGAATCACCAGTCGGGGTGTTTCCGCCGCTGCTGCTGCTGCCGCCGGCAACAGTACCGTTGGAGACACGGAGGGCAACCCCAGAAGACACAGGTTCATCGGGCCTGAACCAGGCGTCGCCCTGAGTCTGCTTGAAGAGATAGTGGAGCAGGGCATCCCAGCGGTCGTAGTCCATTGTGATTGTGGCAAGACCAGAAGAGAAATTACTTGAACCAAGACCAAGACCAAGTCAGCCAAATTTTAAAAAATGGCGGCGACTCGGAGGTTGGGGTGCGGGCGTGCAATCCGCCTGTTATGACAATGGCAGACGGAGAAGAAGAGATTCCCTTGCAACGTACTTCCCACACGCTTCGAGGCTTATCCATGCCCACTGGACGCGTCAGAAAATTCGAAGAAATGAAACGCGCGATAACAAGGTGGCTGGGGTCCCTGCCTCTGATATCGACTAAGGTTTACTTGTACTTGCATTTTTAAGCCGTGTTTGAGCCGCGAAATAATTTACACCGATATTAGCAGTCTACGAAGCAGTAGACACGAGTGTATAGCTTGTCCGTCGTCGTCGCTGCCAGCGGCGGCGAGAGAGGGCCTGGGACTGCATTACATACGCGACTGGGCTATGACGTCATGAGGCGGTAATGGTACTTCCATTCTGGGAACCGCGGCACCGTGTCGACTGATCGCGATGCGCCTCTATTCGCTTATCTATTTTCGTTCTATTGCCAAGCTAATATATATTATCCGCTGAGCGCATGGAGCCATCGTGCATTTCTGAACCTCAAAAAAAAAAAAGGACTTCCTTTTTCAACGCAACCTTTTTTTTTTCAACTTTTTTTTTCTAAGTCCGCGATTTTTGGAACGTCATACCCCGACAGGTCGGGGTTGCAAAAATCGCGCGGACTTTGCCAGTTTTTTGTCCGATTTTTTGAACAGTTCAACTTTTACGGATCTCTCGACTGCAAGGGGTCAAAAGACTCTACGGGCTCTATTCGCTCTATTGCCAAGCTAATACATATTATCCGCGACCTTGTGCACATTTTTTGGTGGAGCAAGCCTATTGTCTAGAACCTTATATTCAATGTTATTGTATTGCAAGCAAGCTACAGTCGTCTATAAGCAGCCAAGTAGGTAGTAGGTACAAAGTCCAAGCAAGCGTGTACGTGTTGCAGCAGCGGTATGCGGTATCAATGTGCGAGCCAAGTGCCCGGGTATGCGAGCGTGTGTGTTCGTGTTCGTTTTGTAGCGAAAAGAAAGAAAGAGTCCGACGTCCCCATCACCATCACTAGCACTTTTGCCACATCTTCACCGAGTCGCTGAAACACCCCAGTAAGTAAATAAAACGAAAAAGTCAACAGCACCCGAAAGACACTCACATGCGGAACGCGCCATCCGCGGGGTTCGTAGGCCACGTCGTGTGCCAGGCGTCTTTTGCTTGGTAAAAGTCGTACATCGCCGCTGAAACACGATGAGAAGACGAAGAAGGACGAGAAAGGGGACTCACTCTCCGAGCCGTCGAACCACGGCTTGTTGCCGACCTTGTCGGGGAACCACCCGCTCGTGCCGCCCACCGCGAGGTCGATGATCAGGTAGAACGCTAGGGGAGGGTCAGCTAGCGCGCAGGAGGGCATGAAAGCAGGGGACGTACGCTTGTCGAACGGGCTGTTGATGTGCGTGTACGGGTTCTCTATCTTGTCCACCGACGACCCGTTCTGCGTCGTCTCGGGGAAGCTGCCACAATCAGTTATTTATTTATTTATTTCGAGAAAAGAAAACCCACTTGGCGCGATTCCAAAAGCTGCTCTTGCTATCCTTGAGCGAGATCGCGAGCACCGTCTTGACGCGCGTGTCGACATAGAACCGCATCCACTTGTCGTCCCACTCCATCCCATACGTGTGGAACCCCTTGTCAAAGCTCGTGCGCTTGACCCCGTACCACCCATATATTAGCTTCACCACCGTCACCAGCGGCCCATACTGAATCGTCGAGCGCACAAAGTTCGAGCCCTGCGCCGCATACGACGGTGCGTTCCCCCGCGCCTCCATGATATCAATCTCCCCACCCTGGGGCCACGTCCCGTTCACCGGCAACATCCAGATCGCAGGCCACAGCCAGTCCCCGCGGGGCAGCTTCGCGCGCACCTCGACGCGCCCGTACGTCATGTGGTAGTGGTCCTTGGTGCTGATGCGCGCGCTCATGACGGGGTTGATGATGGTGCTCTGCCCGTTGCCCGACGCCGTGCACGGGTCGGTCTTGTTCCCGCCCGCGCCCGTCCCCTGGTCCGTCGCGTCCTCGTTGCAGTTCGGCACCGTCACCGAGCCCGTCCGCACGCGGTCGTCGCCCAGCCACGCGGACGTCAGCGTCGGCATCATGTACAGATTCCCGTCCTGCACATACGAGTTGTTCTCAAAGTCCGACGCGATCTGGAACTCGCCGTTCCTGCACCTCTTATCAGCAAAAATCACTCCTATATAGATAAAGACCAACCCAAATCCACCGAGTCCTATCTCGCGCGTCCACGTACCCGCGAGATCAAACGAGTTAAAGTTCTCGTTGAGCACCGGGCACAGCTCCGAGTCCTTGAACACGTCCACGGACGTCACCCCAAAGAAGCACAGCGCCGCCGCGCCAAGCAGCCCCAGCACCATGCAGAAGAACGTCAGCCACCACGACACGCGCGCGCGGGGCGCCGAGCGCTGCAGCCACGGCTTCTCCTCCTTGGTCAGCTTCCCAGGCAGACGCGTCGATGGCGCGGGCGCCGGTGCCGGGGGGAGCGTAAACGCCGTGCTCGAGCCGGCGTCCGGGCCCGTGCCGAGCGTGTTGAGGCCCATGTAGGATGGCGGGCTCCACAGCGACGAGCTGGGGCGCGACGCGGGGGAGAGGAAGGGCGTGCGGAAAGTCCCCGAGGACGTGCGCGGGAGCGTCCCACCGGCAAACGGGGGCACGGGCGCGCCGAGATCCTGCACGGAGGCCTGCCCTGCCTGGTACGCGGCGTTGAGGGCGGTCTGCGAGGGCGACATCATGCCGGCGGCGGCAGAGTTGCGGTAGACGTTGTTCGTGTTCAGCGCGCTGAGGGACGAGCTGGAGGAGCTGTGGCGGTCACCGGCTTCATGAACGGGGGTGCGGGCTGGGGCAGGCTCGCGGCGTCATGCGAAGCGTCGGAGAAGGCGCGCTGGGGGTGGGTTTGAGATGACCAGTGGTTCTGGTCGGTGGTGAGGCTCTCGAAGGAGCCTGAGCGGCGTCTCGGCGGCAGCGGGTCTGGGTTGCCCGGATGTGCTGTCGAAAAATAAGAAATTGGAGTTACAGAAACAAAAACGTACATTGGAACGGGAACTGGAAGCTGCTGGGGGCGGACGGCTGCGCGAAGAGGCGCGGCCGCGACTGCCGGGCGAGGCGGGTTCGTCGCGTCACTGTAGAGATTGGCTGGATTCCATGTGGGGGACATTTCGTGGTCTTCTGCGCCTGGGCCAGCAGCGGGGCATAAGTCTCGTTGTCCTGCTGATACGTATATCCAGTGTCAAAGGGTTGGAGACGTCTGCGGCCCCGTTGAGTGGCGGCGGCGTGAAAAATTCGGAGAAATGGGGGAAGTCACACCAACAGGTGCATAAGTAGTGGAGGGACGCGGCCATTCCTGAGCGGCGGCGAGACTGGGGGACACGGGGAGATGTCTGCTCTCTATCGGAGTCGGAGAAGGAGGACTCTGAGCCCGAGTTGCGGCGGGGTCTTCGGCCAAGAAAAAGGGACGAGGAGGAGACAGAGGGTTTGAAGCGAGTTGCACCGACTCTGTGCTCTGGACCGAGTTGCGATTGCGATTTTGCTTTGAGAGACGCGACATGGTAGACAAGTCGAGGAGCGCAGACGGCAACCAAGCGTGTTGGAAAGAACGTGCCGCATTTTCAGTATCATTATCTTGCCTTTCCACGTTTGGGTCCTTCCTCCGATCCGCGCTGGGACCCCGGATACCACCTTCTACCCATGGAAAAAAAAAAAAAAGATCCTTCTGTCTCGTCTGTTTTTCTCATGACGGAGCCAAATCGTCATAGAACAGCGTCAGATATTCGTCGTGCAGCGATAAGCCGTGTGCTTGCGCCCAGTCCATCATGATCATGATTCAGAATGCAGCTCCAGTCGCGCAAGCAATTGTACGAATACCGAATGGATACTGCCAGATATCGATGCTTGCTTGAAAGGTTAACCCGCCGCGCGCGCCACAGACGCTTGATGCTTCTCTTTCCTTTTTTCCGAGAGCCTATTGCATGCATGGGCCTAGACTCTGACGTACCACTCCGTACGAACCCGAATTCGAATCTACCGCTCGGTGTTTCGGCCAAGTTTCGGCGTCCATGACTGCAGCTATGGAGCGCGTCGCAGATCTGGGACAAGCTGGTCGCAGATCTGGGACAAGGTGGATTGTTGCGTGCACCGCTTTCTTGATTCACCGAGGTGTTTGCCGACACTATCTCCGCCAGGAACCCGTCTTTGGCATGCCATTCGATTTCAACTCAAGGGTCGTCGTTGCTCTCTCTCTGGCCCACAGACAGACCAACCCAAAGACGCGTATCGATTCAGTGCAGGAGATAAGACCGTGCGCCGTCACGACCTGGTCGCGACCCGCCCCAGCTTCTAAGAATTCTAAGCCTTATCTATGACGTTCAACTCCGACAGCGGTCAACCAGTTGTCGACATGTTCCTGAAGCCCTTTTAGCCGTTACATCGCGGCCATTGCCCTGGCTTCAAATCTCTGGCGCGATCGTGAGCAGCTCCGACGTCTGTGCGTAGCTTCAAGTGGCCGTTTGACTAGGATTGAGACGAGTCTCTTGTCTTTTTCTCCCAATTCGGGTTCGTTTTTTTTCGCAACATGTTCGTGATTTTCGCAAATACAACCGTCGTACTTATTTGCAAAAACCGTTACCAAAAAAGTCCGAGCGCAAATACGGCGGTCGTATTGGCGTTTTTGCGCGTTTCGGCGATCGACAACGTGGACTTTAATTTTTTTAATCTTATCTAATCGCTACAACTCCTTACCTGCCGACTATCTCCGCGGCCAGGCCCACTCTGGCATGTTCAACTCTAGGGTCGTCCTCTTCTCTCTCGCCCCACCGACCCCGGACAGACAGACAGCCCGCACGCAAAGACGCAACGACGTGCATCGACTCACTGTACATGAAAATGCAGGTCCAGGAGATTAAAGGGAGAAGACTCGAGTGTTCGCCGTCGCGACCCGCTGAGCGCTCTAGCCCGGGCCTTCGAAGCCTTATCTATGACTCCGACAGCGGTCAACCTGTCGTGGGCGTTCCTTGCGTGTTCCTGGGACCCTTTCTCGTTATATCGCGCCTGAGGCCTGATCGCACGCCCGCCTTCGATTCTTCAGCCACCATTTCATTTTTTGCTGCTCGATAACGGGAAGCGCTGCGAACCTCATAAGGAAGCATCGGCGATGGTGGCCCGGGTTGAACAGCAATGCGTCCAAAAGACAAACGTCGCCCTCGAAACTCGACGCGCAAAATATTGGCATCTCCTCGCCAATCTTGAGCTGCAGGCCACTGGAATCATCCCCAAGGACAAGCTGCACAAAACGTCGCCCTCGAAACCCTGACATCTTTCGTCAATCCCATCTTTTCTTTTTTTCCGCCGCATTCCAACCACCACCCTCGTCGATCCCAGCCCGAGCCTGCGACACTCCAACTCAGGAGCCACCCACTGTCGCGACACTCCAAGTCGGGTAATTAATTTCGGTAATCAACGCCACAAGACGACCTCGGCCGTAAAGCTTCAAGTTCACGGAATTTTGCGAGTCGTCGTACATGTGTGGGCGTCGAAGCTCACGGCATTTGCTTCCATTTTTCAACCGCCTGGACTCCACAGTGGTACACCGTCTGAATCACCGTATTATCCCCACATTAACTCGGACTCTGAGGTAGCCCGACGACACTTGGTGAGTCCGCGGAAACATTGCCCTCCATCATACATGTTAACTGGCATTGTCACCCACATGCATGATGTTGAATCTCCTCGTCAACACCGCCGCAACCCTGACGCCGGACCCACCCTGACGCCAAAAACAAAACAAAAAAACAAAAAAAAACCTCAGGGGGTTCGACGGACACAAAAAGCTTCCGACGTGCAGGACGGGCCCGGGGCGGCGGTCAGTTCTCCACACATTCTACAGCGTACATTGACATGTACAGATAACGACATACTTACTGTCAAACAAAGAGTAGGATATGATATTTTCCAGGATGGATGTCGTGAAAGAAGTCGGCCTTCGGACCGTGATTTCACAGCTCAACAGAATATACAATTGCAAAGAATAGCTCAGCTCACCTTGCACCTGTTGTAGATGAACTTCGAATGTTGATTCTTAATATATATAGCAGCAGTAGGAATGCGTCGAATTTAGTTTTAGGTTTGACTGTCCGTGCGGGGTGCAGAAGGTTCCGGGTATTATGTAGAGGCATGCGAAGAAAGATGTTATCACTACATACCGGTGACAAGTATTTGAATCTGTCGTCGAAATTTCTGGCAACTTCGTGAACAAGCACACAAGTCAGTATACGTCGAGATATCCCGAGACCTAAAAAACAGTGCGGGGCCGACCAATCTCGAACATACGATGAAAATCCTGCCTCCTACAGCCAAGGAGCGCGACATGGAGTCGACGTGGTCTGAACCACCAATAAACTTAGAAGAGAAAAATTACCTTGTTCATGAGCTAGATGTATGATTTAACTGCGCTTTTTATACCGATATCCAAACCCTCCGATGCCATGCCCTCGAATAGGAGAAGCCAATCTTCTTGGCCATAAAGATCACCAAAGTCTTTGTCCCAAACGATCGCATCTCAGTTACCCACACCTCGTATTGCATCTCTGTCAGGCCTGCTCGGACCATCGTGTACCGCGGCTTCCGAATACTAGTAGTGCAACAGCTGGTGAACGGAAGAAATCAAATATGGACAATTCGTGGGGGTTCCGTATCTCGAGTTCAACCATGAGCGCTCCGGCGGCGCGGTCCTGCCGTATAACGCAGGGCAGGAACTCGAGAAGATCACGATAGGAATGCACTGAAAGCCGTTTAATCGACGTTGGATTTGCAGTCAAGGATGCGGAGGATTTGTAGAGCAGGTAAAGCGAGAAATTCTGTGGTAGACCCTGCGCCAGACTGTGCCCCGCCAGACGTGGGGGTTACTATAATGTCGATGGTAGCTGTATGTATCCCAGATGCATTCAGTGAGATTTGGACAGAGACGCAACACATTCATTCGGAATGAATGGCCCAACATCGCAAAGAGGAGAAGTGGCGAAGGTTTCGATGCATCCGGAAGGCTCATCCCTCCCAGTGTGTCGTCTCGATGGCCGATGGTCAGTTTCTGAAGCGAAGGAAAGTAGCCAGAAAAGTCAGAGACCTGGTTGAGTTCCTGGATCCTTATACCTAATGGTTGACAGTTCCAAAGATTTTATGCCATGGGCACGACGAAGCCGACTATGTATCTCCGAGTCCTCGTTCAAGTTTTCACCACGGGATGTAAACTCCTGGTCCCCACGCAAAAGGGGAGTGTCTCCTGGGCCATCGATGTAACTTCACATAGAATGCGCATCCTCTCGCATGAATCTTTAACATGTCGAGACTGTGAAGATTATACATCGAGCGATCCACTCCGAGTCCCTGTTACCCCACAACGCAGGCGTCGTATCGATAGCTGTTTCCCCCCACGTGCTACAAACATGCAGCAAAACCATCGGGGCTTCGTTCGGGTTTGCGATGTTTCATTCGCGATCGGTGTACGACGTTGGCAGGCGATAGTAGAGGAAGATCTCAGACTTGTCTCAGACGTGATTTCGACACTGGCAGGCAATGTGGATGGGAACTGGATAGACACCGGAATCCAGCTCAGGCTGGACACTCTGCATGAGAGTCGCGTCGGGGGAATTGCGCATTAAGAAAGATCAAGAAGCGACTCGGAGAAAAAACCTGAACAAAAAGGCGCACTCAACCAGAAAGGGTGGCTGTGCGCGGGCCGCTGGCTGTCGCTGCCGGAGCTGCCCGGCCCGAGATGTCTTTCTGCTCGACGTAAACTGTCCAAAAATTGCCTTGTGGAAGCTTGTCGCTTAACGGTTAACCCATTCGTCGTGGAGCCCTCTGGAGATTGGCTGGGATTTTTTTTTTTTTGAAACCCCTGGTCGGACCTTAGGACCGAGTCGGACGATGCCGAGGTACAACACCGATATAAGCGGTTCCCTCATTTCTTCGACAACTAACCTCTCGAATAATACTAAGGACCGTTTTTCTGCTTTGCCAATCGGACAGTTGACTTCAGTGCGCAAGTTTCCTGGATGAGAACCTTCTCCATCCTATTTATATCTGCCACTGACAAAGTTTCTACCCAATTGCAAGTTGAACACAAGTGAACAAAGTGAATAATGCGTGTGGAGCTGTCCATGCGCTTCAGGAAGACCACAAATTCCTAGTCTCGTTTGTTTCATCAAATAAGAGTTAATTGTATCCAGGAATATGAAACTACACTGCACGGGAGGCA
>JARJLF010001731.1:0-64324 GCA_029378395.1 Mycena leptocephala | reverse complement strand
ACTTCCATTTTGTTCCGTGGCTTCGGCAAGTTCAATAACTCGTTTGGTTAGCCAGACTTGGTCATAGATATGTCGGCCCGGAACAAAAGCCCGCACGGGTGGGCTTCACGGAAGGCGGGTGCATCGTCCTCCATGGGGTCGTCGTCGGAAGTGGGGATGCTGCGACGGGCAGAGAGGTTACGACAGCAGGTGGGATGGTTTCTGGGGCAGGGGTTGCGGTGGTAGCGCGAGATGGGGGCGGGCTCGGTTCGGTTCCAGAGACAGAGGGAGATGCAATGTCGTAGGGGTCAAAGAAAGGGTGGTTCTCGATGGGCGAGTCGGGGTCGGGGTCGTGGTCCCTCGGGTCATCACGGGATGGCGGGTTCGAGCGCGCGGGCGTTGGGGGGCTGCGGCGTCCAGTAGCGGGCTGCGGGGTCCTTAGAGGGAGCGAGAGAGGGTGGGGCTGCAGCACCCGGCTGGCCAGATGCAAAGGGGTCGGGGAGAGCTTCTGTACGGGGGCCCTTGCCTTCGTATCTCTTCACTGGGGAAGAGTGTTCACTGTGGGTGCTATCGCGGGGTGCGTCGTGGCAGGTCCTTTTGGCGTTCTTCCGCGGTGGGGTGGAGGCCTGAGGCTCGCCGTTGGCTGTATCCAGGGTGTCTGTGTTACAGTCAAAGTGTGCAGCAGGCAGGGCGACTGCTACGCATGATTCTGTGCCTCTCAGAGGCGGTGGGAGTGGAGAGAGAGGGCTATCGGGGGGTTTGATGGTATGATAAGAAGTCGTACGACTTCTGTTTTGATTTTTTTATTCATTTTTCCCGCAGGATTTTTGGGGGGGTAGCGGAGCCCGCACAGCGCTCACAGCGGACATCGTGGTTGGTGCGTCGTACGTGGTAATAGGTACGCCGTGGGACTTAGAAATCCTTCACTTTTGACACTTTTCGATTCATGTCAACGGCTTATATTTAGCTCGTATAGCCCTATAAGCTCTTCTCCCGGAGGAGGCCTCACTTCTGATTGTGGCAGGAGCGTACTGCATCCCACGTCAGCGTACTGCGACAGGGGGAGCCCACAACCCTTTTTCCCCCACCAGATGGTGGTGGTAAGTAGTCACAAGACCCCCAGCTGCTCCAGTCTTGTGATCAGCCTCTGCTGCATGTCTTCTTAGGAGCTTTAGGTGTTTAGCAGGTGCTCTAGCAGGGGAGTGGTTACCACCACTGCGAATGGCACTGGACTTTGCAGGTGCCTTTTTACGCGATTTTTTCGGAGAGGTCCAGCCCATGAAATGTACAAATGGTATTCACTAACAATGGGTAGTAGCTAATAGGATAGAGAATGTGTGATGAGAACTGTCAGCACAGGGCCTCACTGCAGGGGTTACTGCGACGTGGGCGGCTGGGCGATACAAGAAGAAAGGTAAAACACGGTAGATTGAGCTCTGGAGAATAGACTAGAATAGTGTAAAGAGCCTAACTACCTATCCTAGGGTTATATACTGCAAGTCGTAGTAATGACTACCGGTCACCAAGGAGTCCGTTGAAATAATGGTCGCATCGTTGAAATACGATCGATGGTTGCAAATGATCGGTTGAAATAACCCGATCAGGGACGAGGGCGATCAGGGGTTTTGGAGCATGATGTCGAGAAGAGAACGGACGAGGGAAGGGGGAGTATAGGAGCATCCCGAGGTATAACCCGGTGAATGTCTGTGTAGTCGCCGGGTTATTGGAATGAATTTGGGGATGTGGAAAAGAGCAAATCATGACATTACCCCCCCCTAGGGATGCTCGTCTCGAGGCATCAAGCTTTCTTCTTTTTCGCCTGGGGGCGGGTTCTCCATTTTCCAGCCCCCTTTTCCGTTCGGGATCTCTCGAGGGGCCCACGGGTTCTTCTTGTAATACTCCGTTAGAGCATCCTCGGCACCCGTCAAGTGATGCCGGGGTTCCCAAGTGTACTCCTCCTTCGGGTAGCCTTCCCAGCAGATATAGTACTGCAGACTCCGGTTGTGCACTTCTCCAACCTCATACAAGTCCACGCCATCAACAACGTCTGGTGGGGGCGGAGGAACCGCCTTCTGGTGTTCCGCTACTGGGGACCCACGGTTTTAAGAAAACCGTGTTGAAGACAGGGTGCACTTTCCAGGTGTCGGTAATTTGAGCTCGTACGAGAGAGATCCGACCTTTCGCACTACCTTGAAAGGCCCATGTCGCTTGTCGTCCAATTCTTCATCGGTCGATGGTTGTCAGATTCTTTCCTGACAGATACACCTCGTCCCGGGTTTATAACCGGGATCTTCGCTTCGTTTACGGTCGTAGAACCGTTTCATCGTCTCTTGCGCTACACGCATAGATGCGGGGCTTCTTCTCGTACAAGCTGCATTCGCTTCGCGAAGTTGTCGGCCGCTTCAGTTGGTACCTCGAGCCAGGCTCTGTACCCTTCCATGGATGGAACCCCAACATGGTGTAGAACGGGCTGAACCCCGTGGTGGTGTGAACCTTATCGTTATAGCTGAACTCCACCAAGGAGAGCCAGTCTGCCCAGTCGTCTTGCATGAAATTGGTGAACACCTGCAAATATTGCTCTAGCTCTTGGTTAACCCGTTCCGTCTGGCCATCCGTCTGTGGGTGATAGGCCATCGACGCGTTCGATTTCATGCCCAATAGCTTCAGCAGGTCTCGCATGAAGTGGCCCACAAAGATTTGCCCTGGTCACTGATGACCACTTCTGGCAGTCCGTAGTCTTTCCAGACGTGGTCCCGGTAAAGTCGAGCGATCCCCTCGCCACTGATGTGTTCCGTGCAAGGAAGAACCCGAATGGCTTTACTGAGGCGGTCCACAATTACCGCTATGGAGTCGAACCCATTGCTCTCCGGCAGTTTAACAATCAAGTCAATTGAGATGAACTGCCAAGGCCATTCAGGAACAGCATTCGGGTGTAGCGGCCCCTAGGCTTCGTGGGGAAGATCTTGGTGCATTGACAAGTAGGGCAGGCCGCAACGTACTTCTTGGTCTCTTTCAGCACGTAGGCCAATAGTAGTTGCGCGTACCAGCTCTGCTGTCCGGTATTGACCGGATGTCCAGCGAGATAATCATTGTGGTGGGCCTTAAGAATCCGGTGTCGCAGCGCCTCATCTGGGGCACATAGATCAATCTGTCCTTCGTCAAAAACCCGTCATGTTCTTCCCACCCACTATCATCCTTCCCGAGCGTCTTCTTCGCGCCGGCTTCCCACAGATCTTTCTTCTGCTTGATCTTTCCATGATTCTATCCCGCCGGTGTGTCGTCGAGTACTGCGGGCATAGCCCACAAGAACTCCGCCCCACTAACCGGTTATTCGCAAGAGTGTCTCTTGCAAAAGCACCATGTTTGAATTGTCGTGCTCCCGCGCTTGTGTCCTCCTCTTCGAGACAGCGCGTCCGTCTTGGTGTGTTGCTTCCCAGGTTTGTGCACTAGAGTGAAATCATACTCACTCAACTCCAGCGACCACCTGGCTTGCCGTCGATTCAGCTTCTTGGTGGTGGTGAAGTATTCCAGGTTCTTATGATCCGTCCGAACTCGAACCTTCGCTGGCTTCCCTGCAGGAAGTGCTGCCACTCGTACAAGGCGCGCATCACTGCCAGCATCTCCTTGTCGTGTATGTCGTAGTTGCGCTCCATGTTGTTTAGTCCTTTCGATAGGAACACGATGGGTACCCACACCCCGGCTTGTCGGAAGAATCCGCTTCCACCCTCCACTCCCCGTCGTCGGTAGGGAAGTGAAGAACGGGTTCAGAGGTCACCGCATCGATTAACCGTCGGAAGGCCGTGTTCTCCTCCGTTCCCCATCGCCATTGCGTGTCTTTCCGGTTAATCGCGTCAACGGTTTCGCGTGGTCGCCAAATCCCTTTATGAACGGCGGTAGAAGTTGAGGAACCCAGGAGCTCTGAACGTCCTTGACGGTCTGGGTGGCCCACTCTCGCACCCCGGCCACCTTCACGGGGTCCATCGAATCTTCCCATCCCAATGATCACCCAGGTATTCCACCTCCCGTTGTCAACTCGCACTTCTCGTGTTGAGGGACAGGTCGTTATCTTTCAACACCTGTAGCACCTCGCGCACCGTCGCTCGGTGATCCTCCAGGTTATCCGAGTAAATGAGAATGTCGTCCAGGTACACAATAACCCGGCCTTCGCGATCTGCCTCTCGAAGATTTCGTTCATCATCGATTGGAAAGGTCGCGGCGAATTAGTGAGACCGAAGAACATCACCAGTGGCTCCCATAGCCCTCGGTTGGTCATGAAGGCGGCCTTTCTTCGTCCCCTTCTTTGATCCGAATGTTGTTGTAGCCCCATCGAACGTCCAGTTTAGTGAACCAGGTTGCCTTTCGGAGCATGTGCATGATCTCCGAGATCAACGGAATCGGGTACGGTTCTTGATCGTAAGTTCGTTCAACTTCGATAGTCTGACGGGCGTAACTTCCCGTCCTTTTTCTTCACGAAGAAGAAGGCGGGGCCCAGGGATTTGGAGGGTCTGATACGACCGTCTCCAAGTGTTCTTTAATAAACGCGTCTAGCTCGCGCTGTTCCGCCGGGTTCAGCGGGATATTGCGTCCCTTCACCGGTTCAGAACCCGGTTTCAACTCGATAGCGTGGTCCCACTTCTTCGTTCGGGGAGTTTGTCGAACTTGTCCTTCTCGAACACCCCGCGGAAATCCCGCAAGTAGTGTTCTGGCACACTGTCTTCCAAAGTCTGCTCCCCTTGGCTTCGTTCGCGGCGGCCGCCAGCTTGGTGGCCACGCTGCCCATGGCCCTGATGTGGGCCGAGTCTCGCTGTGGTAGCGCGGATTCCGGAGAGTAGATCCGGGTTATAAATACCCGGTCTCCTTCTTGAATCTCTTCTTGGTCTTCCTCGTCCCATCCTCCTGCAGCCTAGCGCGTTTGCAGCAGGGGGGCACCGGGAGAATTTCAGCTCTCCCTTCTCCCAATCGATCTCCGGGTTGTGTTTCCGGAGCCAGTTGTATCCAATGATCACGTCGCTTTTCCCTGTGTCTGAATGGCGAGGGGAAAGACCTCCATGTGATCTTGAACCGTAAGTCGAGGCGCACGACGTGTGTGATTAGCCCGCCTTTGTTCAACGTCCCATCGGCATTGTATACCGGGACCGGGATGGGGAGAGCCTCTCTCTCCATCCCCGTTCTTCCACTACGCTTTCGTTGATGAACCCGCCAGTAGCGCCGCTGTCGATCAACCCTGTAGGGTGTTCAGCCCTTCGAGGGTGACCGGGATCAGCATCGAGCTCCCGTTCATAGCACGGATGTAGGATGGGGGTTCTTGCAACGCATCTAGCGCGTCGAGTGCGTCTGGAGGGTACGTTGTCATTAATACCTCCAACAGTTCGTCGGTGACCTCGGCCTGTCTGTGGGGGTGAGTCCACTGACGGACTACATCCCCTGCTCAGTGGGGCGTTCGTTAATCCGGGCTAACGTCTGTTCCGCGCTTCCAACGGGGAGTCTGCGCCATTCCGCTTTCTCCCTTTGTTGTCCTCTCGGCTTACGCCTATTGGAGTGTAGAGAGGGACTGGCCTCTCTACTCCATGTCGTGGTTGATTCCCCGTCGTCGGAATTGTCTGCATCGGTCGGCTCAGGTTCCACAGTGCATAATACTTCAAATGAATTGGGAGATGCAACTGGTACACTGGAGCTGGGTATAGGTCATAAGTGCGCAGACTTCACTCGCGACCGGCGGGAAAATCCTCCTGGTCTTGCTCTTCTTTCACACTGCAGGCAAGTGCCATGACCGTGGGTTCATGGCATTTGATTGGCAGAGCACCGACACTTGCCATGGCGTTGGCCAGGCATTGCACAAATCCCTTTGTTCCTTTGTCAGCGTGAGAAAGTCCGGTGTTCAAGTTCAAACGCAATGAGAAGTTCTCCCCTTGGCTCACTCATTACTCGCTGGCCGTCGTCTCACTCCGAACAGGATCAGGGAAACTTGGAGAGCCCGAGGCAGAGCTTACTGGCACATCTTGTGGCCTTTATCTGCACCAACCCCTGCAGTGCAATGAATTGTTTTGCATGCGGCTTGAAACCCAGTGCCCATGCAAAATTGCTGCATGTTGAGAAGTCTTCGGGAAAGTGACAAATAAGAAAAAGCTTTTTTAGAACTAACTTATGGGAAGAACAATATATTTTCTGGACTCAGGAGTGGTCGAGAAAATCAGAAAGCCTCAAGGTTACAAGGTGGAAGTGATCGCCGAATGATTGCCGATTGCAAGCCGCGGAAGGCAGACCAACTTCCCACGCCAACAAAGGAACAAAGGGATTTGTGCAATGCCTGGCCAACGCCATGGCAAGTGTCGGTGCTCTGCCAATCAAATGCCATGAACCCACGGTCATGGCACTTGCCGGCAGTGTCAATGCCTCTGCATACATAGCCGGAACTGAGGGTCCTGGACGGACGGCGCGGGCAGTGTCGGGCCAAGTGTCCTTCCTGCTTGCAATTGTAGCAGGTAGGATGCGATGAGGGCCCTTTCCCTTTGCTGTCCGCGTGGTCTATGTCCATAGGGACCGGGGCGGCAACCGCTGTGGTGGTGGACGTCGTAGTACTAACCGGGTTATTCCCAAAATGGGTAACCGGGTTGTTCCCCTGCCCTTTCCACTCGGTCTTGCACACGTTCCTGGTAGCGGTCGAAGGGAAGTAGGAGGAATGCATCTTTGGGGCGGCAATCGCGTTCCCCCATCCCGTAGGCTGCCTTCCATAACCCGGAATGCCCAGTTCAGCCCATCGTGCTTGATAACTTGTTTCTTCCACCCTTTGTAGTCCATGGGCAGGTCTGACTGACTATAGACCGCCCTGACCACCTTGTCATCGATGCCGCGCTTGAGCAAACAGATAAGGGTGACTTCATCATACGCCGCCGTCTTGTTGAGAGAATCAAGCACGGTGAAATATTCCGTGGCCGTGCTCTTGCCCTGCCGGAGTTTCTCCATCTTCGCTTGAGCGATCTCGACTTGCGCACCGCCCTTGAAAGCTTCGAGGACTGCGAGGCAGAAGTCCACCCAGGTGGAGTACGATCCGGTCGCATCCTGGGTCTGCATGGCCAACACAATGTTGTTGGCCCACTGCGAGGCAGAGCCATCCTTCATGTAGGAGAGCGCGAAGGTAATTTTTGTGCTGTCCGTGGAGTAGGCGGTGTTGCTGTTAAAGTTCAGCCAACAATCTGCCAAGAACTGGTCCACCTGCTCGGAGTCCCCGTTGAACGTGTGCGGAGCAGCAACCCGGGGTTGTTTGGTGTTGACCTTAACCTCCCCAGCCGCCCCAAGGGAGGGACGATGGTCGCTGGCAGCGTCGTGCAGTGCACCCATGGCCTCCCTCAGCAGTTTGTTCTGCTCGAGCTGTTCATCCCCGGCTTGCAATAGCTGGGCCCAAGCGTCCCCTAGCTGGGCCTGGAGCCCCTCGAGGGTCACGAGGGTCTCGCGGAGTGTGCGGGCCTCGTTGTGAGACTTGAGGGCCTGCTGGTATAGGAGCGCCGAGCGCTGGTCCTCAGGCTGAATCTCGAAGACCCCGGGGTCCGGCATGGTAAATTCAGTGTTGTTCATCGTATCGTCCAGTCGAGTCATCGGTAGGTAGACACTATTCTTTTGTCAGCACAGGGCCTCACTGCAGGGGTTACTGCGACATGGGCGGCTGGGCGATACAAGAAGATAGGCAAAACGCGGTAGATTGAGCTCTGGAGAATAGACTAGAATAGTGTAAAGAGCCTAACTACCTATCCTAGGGTTATATACTGCAAGGCGTAGTAACGACTACCGGTCACCAAGGGGTCCGTTGGAAATAATGGTCGCATCGTTGAAATACGACCGCTATTGAAATGCGATCGGGTTGAAATATGATCGTGGTTGCAAATGATCAGGTTGAAATAACCCGATCAGGGCTGAGGGCGATCAAGAGGTTTGAGCAGGACGTCGGAGAAGGAGAGACAGGACGAGGGAAGGGGGAGGTAGTAGGAGCATCCCGAGGTATAACCTGGTGGGTGTCTGTGTAGTTGCCGGGTTATTGGAATGAATTTGTGGGATGTGGAAAAGAGCAAATCATGACAAGAACATATGGAGGGCAAGGACAAAGGGAATGATGGGATCAAAGTCTGGTATGGAGTTCCAAATATCGGCAGAAGAAGGAGGACAAGTAGGATGACGAAAAGGAGCATTTTGGCGAAAATGGCCTTGCGAGCTCATTTTCGCCAAAATGCTCCTTTTCGTGGTTCCTACTTGTCCTCCTTCTCGGTTCAGGAAGATGAAAAGGAAAGTGAAAAAGAGACAAAAAAGGAGACAAAAAGGAGAACTTTGAACGACACTATTCTCCAGAGACCTATATAGCTCATGACCCACTCGAGCTACAACGTCCGGGGCATATGTTTTGGAAGGGCGGGGTGTTCAAGGTGAGCTGCATCTCCTCCCTTCGATTCTTGTTCACTCACACTTTTGCAGGTCGTGCTCTCAGCTCATGGGCCCTCATCAACTTCGCCAAGTTGCGCGCAGCGGCAAAGGCAGCAGGCGTGGAGCCAGTGAACATCAGGCATGCCATTGGCATGGTGTTTGGTTTGTTGATTGTCATCGTGCTTGCTAGTATATGCCAGCATCAGGTGCGTCGCGTCTTCCTTCCCTTTCCTCCGCTTTCCTTTCATTTTTTTAATTCATGTATTGACACAATGCCCCACAGTTCTTCTTTTGCTCAATGATAACCGGCGTCCTCGTGCGCACCGCACTCACCGGTGCCTTGTACCGCCGCACCGTGCACCTCACCCCTGCTGGCCTCCGCCTGCCCAACAGCGCAGTCTTGAATCATGTGAGCACGGACGTGAGTAGGGTGGACGTGTGTGCGCAGTGGTTCCATGCGGCGTGGACGGCGCCGATACAGAGTGAGTTTTCTTTTGGTGAGACTTGAGATTATGCTGATTGAGCGCAATTTTAATAGCGACGGTCTGTTTGATTATTCTGTTGGTGGAGGTGCGTTGGCGCTCTTGTTTCCCCACTCTCCCCACTCCAATGATTAAACCCAACTAACACAAAACAGCTCGGTCCCTCCGCTCTCGCCAGCTTCGTGCTCTTCCTCCTCATCATCCCGCTCCAGGAGCACATCATGGCGCATCAGTTTTCTCTCCGGCAGGCAAGCATCAAGTGGACGGACGAGAGGGCGGGGAGAGTGTTGGAGGTTGTTGGTGAGTTTTTTTTTTTTTTTTCTTTTTCTTTTTTTAGCGTCTCGCGTACCAATCCTTTTCCCGTACTCGTACTAATTCGATTCGACTCGTGCTAATTCGACTGAATATTAACTCATCCTATCTGATCTTATCCTCCTTTTGTTTTCTTTCTTCGCGTACCGCACAATACGAATCTTATCTCAACCCATCACACACACTATCTTATCTGCCTATCCCTATCCCTCCCCTTCCTACCCATCTCATCCTACATTTTTTTCTTTTTCTTTCGCATACTGATGCTTCCACAGCCTCCATGCGCATCGTCAAATACTTCTACTACGAGGGCTCCTTCCTCGCAAGGCTCTTCCACATCCGCACGCAGGAGTTGCGGGGCATTCGGAAGATCCAGCATTCGCAGAGCGCAAAGTGCGTTTTTTTTTGTCTCTTCTCTTCTATTTCCCTGCCTTATCACCCCGTCGTTCGTTTTTTATTGTACCCCGATTCTCGTTCCTCCCTTTTTTTATTATGCGCTTTCCTCATCTTCCGAGTACAAGTTTGACCTGTACTGTACCGACATTTTCTTTTTGGCCGGGTTTTGTGCGGGGTATGCCACACGCCACATTGTGCGCTGCCGTTCTTTCTTTCTTTTATTATTCGGCGCGTACTATGTGACCTTCCCTGAGTCCTTACCGGCTTCTCTGGCTGTGAATCCCAGGTGAAGCTCTATTAAACCACTCTCTACCCTCTTCTTGTCCTTTCTCTCCGCTACCTCCCTCACCTATTCATTTTCATTTTCGCTCGATTATTTATTTACTTATTTTATTTCGCTTGCTAACGCCCTCACTTCCTTTTGGCTCGCTAACGCTGACACTCGCGTTCGTAACCTACACCGAGACGTCCAAGCAGTTCGACGCAGCGGTTATGTTTGCGAGTTTTTCATTGTTTCAGGTGGGTGGTTTTTCGTTTTGCCTTTTTTTTTTTTGGCTCCACCTTCCATCTTGCCCCGTTTCTCCCTCCGTCCTCATCTTACCCCCATCTTCCCTCCCCCTGTTTCCCTCGGCCTCCACCGCTTCTGATTTCCCCGTCCCTCCTCTTGTCCGCTCGCTAACCCCCCTTCTTCCCACCAGCTCCTCTGCCAACCAATGACGTTCCTCCCACGCGCCCTCTCCACCATCGCCGACATGCGCAACGCCCTCGCACGCCTTTCGCTCGTCTTCCGCGCGCCTCTCCACGAGGGTGCGCCGTTTGTCGTCGATACCGAGCAGGACGCGGCGGTGTGGGCAAAGGGGGCGGTGTGGGCGAAGGGGGCGGTGTGGGCGTGGGAGGTGGGGGTGAGGCCTGAGGATGAGCCCGAAGAGAAGGGGAAGGGGAGGGATGGGGAGAAGGAGAAGGAGAAAAATAAGAAAGGCAAGGGAGGGGGGAAGATAAGGCGAAGGGGAAGAAGGAAGGCGGTCAAGTGGGGGAGGAGCAAAATGAAAACGAAAAGGAGAACGCACACGAACCCGACGACCAACCGCCCTTCGCCCTGCACGACATCACCCTCTCCATCCCGCGAGGCACACTCGCGGCGGTCGTCGGGCGCGTGGGGAGCGGCAAGTCGAGTCTGCTGCGGGGTCTCATTGGGGAGATGCGCACCACGGCGGGCAAGTGGGCGTTTGGTGGGAGCGTGGCGTATTGTCCGCAGTCGGCGTGGATCCAGAATGCGACTTTGGTGAGTCTAGTCCCTGTGCAACTCGAGTCGTGGGCGATGGCTGATTAATGATTGATGGGGATGTATGTGGGTGTAGAGGGACAACGTGCTCTCGGGCAACTGTTCGAGGAGGAGAGGTATTGGCACGTCATCGAGGATTCGTGTTTGCTCCCGGATTTGCAGCTCCTCGCGGATGGGGACTTGACGGAGGTGCGTTGCGTGCTGGGTTCTGATGTCTTGATCTTTCACTCGGCTGATCTTTTTTTTGGTGTAGATGTGCGTGAGCTCGTTTCACGAGAAATGATACATCGAACTAATTTGTTAACAGCGGCGAGAAGGGGATCGATTTATCGGGCGAGTCTCATGCTAGCTGACTTTACTCGCAGGTGGACAGAAGCAGCGCGTGAACATCGCCCGCGCGCTGTACTACGGCACGGACATCGTCATTTTCGACGACCCGCTTTCCGCTGGTACGCCTCCCCTCATGCTCACGTTTCTATAATCAAATTCCTGACAATGGATGGCCACCCGCAGTCGACGCCAACGTCGGCAAGGCGCTCTTCCGTAGTGCGATCCAAGGGCTCGTCGCGCAGGGCAAGACCGTTCTCCTCGTTACGCACGCGTTGCACTTCCTCGCGCAGTGTGACTATATATACACGCTCGACAGCGCGCGCATTGCGGAAGCTGGCACGTACCCTGAGCTCATCGCGCGCGGCGGCGAGTTTGCCCGGCTCGATCACGAGTTCGGGGGGAGGCAAAGGCGGAGGATGTGGGCGGGGAGGGCGGCGCGGGGGAGAATGGGAACGAGAGGAGACTTTTTCGGCCATCCGAATCATAGTTGTTCGTGTCTTGAAGGTAATATATAATTTGCAGACTGACTGTGCTTTTGCTAACGAAGCGCAGAGCCGTAAACCTTGACTTTTATATTTTGTCTTTCACTCTGCGTTCTCCCAGAAATACACGACTTTCTTGTGCGCCGGTCGGAGCGGAAGATTCGGGTCCATTGCGTCCCGAATTATATACTATCTCGCTCACCGTTGTTTGTAGTAAAAAAATTCAACAGTTCGCATCTTGTACTATTTTCTGTGACTGCCAGACGATGCGGCACGTATGAACAGATCGCAGCCGTGACGTGCTACGAGATTCATGGCATCCAGCTGATTGTTGAAGACCATAGTGGGAATTGGCTGAGACTAAATGATGCAAGTGAAGGCAGCCAGCGTCTTATGGGTGGATTTATCGGTCAGTCACTTAGGCCTACGGAATAATTTATTGTTCTCGTGTTCATGTTGGCGCGTATGATACGTGAATTGAAGAGGTCTGAGCCTTGTCTTGGGCTCTTGGGCGGAATTCATGCATTGACAGGCCAGGCGCTATATTTGGTGGTTGTGGGTAATTGGATGATCACCACCCTCCAGATCGATTCTCACCGCTCCACGACGATCCACGGGAGCAGGCAACGACGCCCGCCAATGCCATCCTATTTCATTATATTGTTGTGTAACGTGTTCGGGATATATATATACTTTACTGTAACCTTCCTTCCAGGCAACTCAGGGGCCACAGTATTTTTCTTCCTGAAGAGTTCTTACTTGAGCTTGTCGTGCCTCTACCCCTCCCCTTCCCTTGCTCCGAGCTCTTTCGGATCGAGACCTGCATTAATATTTCCTCCATGCCTGGGCCGAGGTTCCGGCTAATCTGAAGTTTGAACTGGAATGTCGGTCACTGAATGAAAGAATGATTTACACGAAGGGGAAGGGATTGACTAGTTCCTCGTCCCTCATAATAGAATCCTTTCCAAAGATAACCATACTTATAATTGGCTGGCTGATCTCCACGCCTGGCGCTAAATAAAATAAAATAAACCAGTCGCACAGGAATTTGGAAGTTGGAAGTTGGAATGGGGATGCCTATGGGGTAGTTAAGTAAATCTGAACGCCACATGTGACAGGCCGAGGGACTCGCATTGACCAGAGTTGGACCTTCGATAATATTAATATATCTATTGTACTTCCTGCATACCGCAACCGCAGTGGAAAAAAAAATGGGGAAATAAAAAAAGAGAAAAAACGTGACAATGCGCAACCCTGGTCCATGGGGTCGGCTTAGTCTGAGTCTGTTGGCACCACCCATCAGTATACGTAAAGCGACATACTTCCTCTCACGACTCCCGTCTTTGGATGCTATTGATGCTAGGTACGAAATCTTATTACCCAAAGACATACTGTCTTGAGTTGTCATCGGATCCGGAAAGACTCATAAAAAAATTCTGTCAAAGACAGTCCAAAGCCAAAGCCACTCAAAGACACATAAGATGGGGAAAAATTGTATATTGGACTACTACAGTTTGTGAGGGTACAAATAATAAATATCCTGTGGAAGATCGAAGAGCCAACAAGGTACGGAAAATGCCGCTAGCGGTGGAAAAAAAGCAGGAAATAAGGTTGAACAACCACGAATCACGCAAAATCACTTGAATCCGCAATCCCAATCAATATCCACCTCAGAGTAATTTTTGTTAACCATTCCCAAGGAGTCCCAACTTCACGACTCCAAATTGGCAAATGCGAAGCTCAGAGTCGCAAATCGGTGGCAAGATACCTCAGTAAATGTATACATGCTGAATTTCACCGAATCAGAAGCCTATATAATATTTTTTTCACCTCACATATACCAAACCTAGGTTAATACAACTGAACGGACTGCTTCCCAAGCGGAAAAATGTGATTTTGACCAATAATACACCCGTCTTGACTTCAGGCATCTCAAATATGGTCATCTTTCAACCACAATGCCCTGGGACCTCATCCGAGCATATTTATAAAAACTCATTACCACCCTGCCTTAGGTCTCGGCTTGTCCGGCCCGAACGCCCTTGTGCAGACCGGTCAAGCTTGAAAAATGACAGAGCCATACTTCTGGAAAAATCAACGGGAAACGGCTTGCTGTCCGGCACGCTCAGTTTTGAGATGTGCTATCACCGCCGTTGCCGTACATAGCCATGCACAAAGCGTGACATGACACCTGTCCATCCTGCTGGCAGCCACACTGCCTCGCTTCCTCTTCTCGCATCTTGACCTACTGTGCAGGTGAAACCCTCCCCCGCCGCTTGCCATGGACAATCCCGGGACCCCTGGACTACGCTTGCTGTCGCTCGGTATGCTATGCGGTGCATTTGTCATAGAATTATTGTACTCATGATCTCATCCAGATGGTGGGGGTATTCGTGGACTGTCTATGCTCATCATCCTGGAAAATCTCATGTGGAAACTCAAGGTTGCAGAAGATCTTCCTGATGTTCCCCGCCCTTGTGATTATTTCGATCTGATCGGTGGAACGAGTACTGGCGGGTGCGTGCTCTGCTAATACATAAAATATCTTGGGTTCTCAAATCGTGTCAGATTGATTGCGCTGATGCTTGGGCGCCTCCGAATGAGTGTCAAAGATGCCGTGAAAGCATATGGAGAACTATCCAAGGAGGTCTTCTCGGATGTGAAGTCCCAAGGGAGCGATGGAAGGTTCAAGGCATCAAAATTAGAAAAAGCAATCAAGGGAATTGTGGGCACTTATTCTGCCTCACAGGACCCAGAAGAGAGGATGAAAGATACTCGAGAGAACCCTTGCAAGACGTCTGTCCAAAGAATTCTATTGCGTGTGCCGATGCTAAAAGAAATCTTTAATCTAGTTTTGTATGTGCCATGAATGCTGCAAACATGTCCCTCCCTGTTCTATTCCGCACATACAACACCACCAATAATCCAGCCATGGACTGTACAATCTGGCAGGCAGGCCGGGCCACTAGTGCTGCCCCAACATTCTTCAAACAGATTCGAATTGGACCTCCTGGCATTGAGGAGGCATTCGTGGATGGAGGTATGGGCCAAAACAACCCTATAGCCGCCCTATTATTGGAAGCCCAGGTTATGTTTCCTGATCGCCAGATTGCATGTATCATCAGCCTTGGCACGGGACAGCCTCATACCATCAAAATTCCCCAACCATCTTTGCTGAAGCGTGTTTTCCCTCTTGATGTCATCGAGGCAATCAAGGGCATAGCTACAGACTGTGAAAAAGAACATCAGCGCTTTGCACACCATTTTGACCCAGTTTCACATGTTTACTTCCGCTTCAATGTCGAACGGGGCATGCAGGATATCCAGTTAAATCAGTGGGAGAGACTTGGTGATGTAGCAGCTAACACCAGGCAATACCTCCTGTCTCATCCTACACAAAACCAACTTGCGGATGCCGTGAAGAGTCTTGTGGAAAAGATTGGAAAGGTTTCCACCCACAGTCTCAGTAAACATTCTTTCCATGTTAGTGCCGGTGATATGTACTGAAATTGTTTCCAGATGCTGTGCCAACTGCTGTTGAATTCCAACAATTCAACCCTGCTCTGGCTCTTGTCAGATGTCCTCCTCCCTCCCAGATATTCCAGGGTAGGCAAGATATTCTTGCAAAAATGGATGAATACTTTTCAAAGGCTATCGGGGAAAGACACACATATGTTCTCCATGGCCTGGGTGGCTCTGGAAAAACACAGGTAGCTCTGAAATTCCTTGACATGATCAGCAGACATCAAGCTCCTCGGTAAACATTGTTACATTATGTATAATTCATCACTGCTGAGTGTTGATGCAGATTTACGAAACAGTTTTTCATCAATGCCAGCTCGCTCCAAACTCTTGATACAGCCCTCAAGAATATAGCCATTGCTCACAAAATTGGGACAAGCTCAGAAGATGGATTACTATGGCTGATCTCCCAGAGAGAGGAGTGGATGTTGCTGTTTGACAATGCAGACAATCCAAGCATTGATCTCTTCCACTTTTTCCCCAAATGCACACATGGAAACATTATCATCACATCACGAAACCCGCAACTAGCTGTCCATGGACCTAGGTCACACTCCAGAGTTGGGGATATGAACGAGACTGATGCAATTGATCTGTTATTGCTGAGTGCTGTGAAGGAGAAAAGCATTGAAAGCACTCAGAGTGCTTCAGAAATTGTTAAGGTATTTTATTTACAACACTCTCTGAGGTGAATGTCTGATTGAGCCTGCCCAGGAGCTTTCCTGTCTACCCCTTGCAATCATCCAGGCTGGTGCTTATATCTCCAAATTTGATTGTCTACATCGGTATCTCTCAATTTACCGGCAGAATCGTGCCAAACTTCTCAGCCAGCATTCAGCACAGTCTCATGATGATTATAGATTGACTGTGTATACAACCTGGCAAATTAGCTTTGGGCGGCTGAGCAAGGCAGCAGCAAGGTTTCTACAACTCTGCTCATTGTTGCATCATGATAGCATCCCAGAAACAATTTTTGAGCAGGCAGCTGAGAGTGCAATCTACAGTGATGAGCAGGAAGCTCAAGCTCTCCAGGAAGCCAGAAAATTCCTTCAGAACTTCTTGTCAGTTTCAGGCACTTGGGACTCTCAACAATTCATGGATATCATTGCTGAAATTCAAGGATATTCTCTTATTGATAGGCATAATATCAGTGATACCCTATCTATTCATCCACTTGTGCACTCATGGTGCCGACATACTCTGGATGATGAGCCTATAGCACGAGACTGCATGACAGATATCATGGGGATGTCAATCAGGCTTACAAATGATGCTTATCTGGTCAGAATTGCGTTAATGTCTCATGTAGACTCACTCATCCAAGACCCAACAACTATAAAGTCAGCATTCCACCAGAAATATGCTGGGGTATACTTCGACTCAGGCAGATTCGGAGAAGCAGAGTCTCTGGATGTTATGGTGCTGGAAAAGAAGATACAGCTGCTTGGTGCAGACCATCCAGACTCACTATCAGCTATGACAGATTTGGCTTTCACATACCGCAAACTTGGAAGGTACCAACAGGCAGAACCACTTCAAAGCACTGTGCTGGAAAAGCAGAAGCAGCTGCTTGGTACAGACCATCCTGACACACTATTGGCTATGGGGAATTTGGCTGCCACATACCGCAAACTTGGAAGGTACCAAGAGGTAGAGCCACTTGTAGCTATTGTGCTGGAGAAACAGAAGCAGATACTCGGTGTGGACCATCCAGACACACTGACAGCTATGGTAAATTTGGCTGCCACATACCGCACACTAGGAAGGTATAAAGAGGCAGAGCCACTTGAAAGTACTGTGCTGGAGAAGCGGAAGCAGCTGCTTGGTGCAGACCATCCAGACACACTGTTGATTATGGGAGATTTGGCTGCCACATACGGTGAACTTGGAAGGTACCAAGAAGCAGAGCCACTTGACGGCACTGTGCTGAAGAAGCGGAAGCAGCTCCTTGGTGCAGACCATCCAGATACACTGTCAGCTATGGCAAGTTTGGCTGTCACATACTGTGAACTTGGAAGGTCCAAGAGGCAGAGCCACTTGAAAGCATTGTGCTGGAGAAGCGGAAGCAGCTGTTCGGTGCAGACCATCCAGCCACACTGTTGGCTATGGGAAATTTGGCTGCCACATATGGTGAACTTGGAAGGCACCAAGAGGCAGAGCCACTTGAAAGCATTGTGCTGGAGAAGCGGAAGCAGGTGCTCGGTGCAGACCATCCAGACACGCTGAGGGCTATGGCAAATTTGGCTGTCACATACTATGAACTTGGAAGATACAAAGAGGCAGAGCCACTCGAAAGCATTGTACTGGAGAAGCGGAAGCAGCTGCTCGGTGCAGACCATCCACGCACACTGTTGGCTATGGCAAATTTGGCTGCCACATACTGTGACCTTGGAAGGTACCAAGAGGCAGAGCCACTTGAAAGCATTGTGCTGGAGAAGCGGAAGCAGGTGCTTGGTGCAAACCATCCACACACGCTGTTGGCTATGGAAAATTTGGCTGCTACATACTGCAAACTTGGAAGGTACGACAAGGCAGAGCCACTTCAAGCACAATATGACAAACTTGTTGGCAATGATAGTAGTGACTCTGCAGCCTGATTGTTTAGATACCATGTTGTCTTTACAACTAGTGGATGTTAGTGAACATTTCCTGTATTTTGAATTCCCTGAAATTCAAATGGAAGTTGGATGGTTAATAATTGAGTAAGTATGTGTCCACAGGAACTACCAAGCATTTCAAACGAGGATAAACATATAATAATGGGTATTGCCTCCAACTCTAGAGCCGTCGACAACTTGCCGCCAATATTTGGTACTAAAACTTCATGATCAACCCAGATCTCTCGATGACATGGAGGGTATGAATTCCTCCCACAATGTTATATTATAGATTAATCTAAGTAGTCTCGTATGGTGGATGCTTCAAGCTAGGTTACAAAACAAACAAACCAGTGCCACCACATCGCCAACTTACTGAGAGGATGGTTTCCACTGAGAAGTTGGAATATATATCATGAACAAAGCAGGTGTTGAGATAAAAAATTGCGAGAGGTGCGTGTTATTCAAGCCCAGTTGACACAGCATGATGGCTGTCGGCAATGCCGTGTAAACATCCCGGGCTCCCAAATCTTATTTCCACCTGCTTCTTTGTTCAACACTTCACCCGATTTTTCGTTCCTTTCCCTTCCCGCTTGGGAACAACCACTACCCCAAATAATTCCATCAAAATGCATCGGCATGCGGCGGGGGCCAGTTGGACCGGTGGATGAAACTGCGGAACTACAGTGAGCAGCCAGTGGAAATCATACTGTGGGCCACTCATTTCACTGAAACCTGTACCGCAGCCACTGCTGACATGCGATGCCGACCAATGCCGATCGGCCGGTTGCTCTTACAAGTGATGGCTGGAATAGGCCGATTACTGCCGGCCCAATGGCGACCTCGGTTCGGATCCCATTGCGTGTTCCAGATACTATTCTCAGTGCCACCACAGCATTGTGGACTATCACATCGTTTCTTTGTACTGTCTTCATTCAGAATCTGTTCATCTGTTCAAACATTGTTCAATTGTTCAAAGTCGTCATCAACTCGGACGCCGCCGCATATCAAGCACAAGCAAGAGGCTGTGTCTCCTATTCAGTTCTTCTCCGCTTCCCATCCCAAGCTCGCTTCCTCCCTCCCTCGCCCATTGACTGGTTGTACGCTCCCCACATGCTCGAAGCACGATGGACGATTGTTATGGTGTCTGCTGTATCTGCATATCCTGTGTTGGTGCGTCTGCCTCTATCACACACCGTCTACCCTTTCGTGCTCACCTTAGTCACCTTGCACTGTCATTGCAGTTTTCGTCTCCACGGCCTTCCGCTATGTCCCGGTACTTCAGCTGCCGCGGCAAAGCCGACGATGACTTCGACCCGATGAAGTCCCCGCTGCCAATGCCGCATTCACGCCCGACGGCGAGCGCATCCACCCCTCTACGTCATCGCTGCGCGCACTCCCACAGCATCTCCCTCACTCCCTCGCACCCCGTCCTCGCCGCAACGCTCGCCTTCGTGACCTACACCGAGACGTCCAAGCAGTTCGATGGAGTGGTTTTGTTTGCGAGTTTTTCGTTGTTTCGGGTGGGTGGTTTCTCGTTTTGCCTTTTTATTATTATTCCCTTTTTTGATTTTGATTTTGCCTGGCTCCATTTTGCGCGTTGTTGTGGGAAGGGGAAGGCACGTTTCTCCCTTGCGAGCTCGGAGACGTTCATCGTTCCATTATCTTACTTATACTGCTCCTTCCACTTCTGCTACTCCCCGTCCACTCCCCTTCCACTCCCCTTCCACTCACCTCTTCTTGTCTTATACCTCTCTTTCTTTCCTTCCCTCTCTCGCTTCTACTATCCCCACTAATATCCTCACTGGTTCCTCAGCCAACCAACGATGTTTCTCCCACGCGCCCTCTCTGCCATCGCCGACACGCGCAATGCCCTCGACGCCTCTCGCTCGTCTTCCGCGCGCCGCTTTGCGAGGGTGCACCGTTTGTCGTCGATACCGAGCAGGAGGCGTGGTGTGGGCGAAGGGTGTGGGGTGCGTGTGGGAGGAGAAGGAGAAGGAAAATGAAAACGAAGAAGAACACCCACCCGACGAGCAACCGCCCTGCACGACATCATGCTCTCCATCCCGCGCGGCACACGCGGGCGCGTGGGGAGCGGCGAGTCGAGTCTGCTGCAGGGACTCATTGGGATACGCACCACCGACACTGGGGGCAAGTGGGCGTTTGGCGGGAGCGTGGTGTATTGTCCGCAGGCAGCGTGGATACAGAATGCGACTTGGGTGAGTCTAGTTCTCTATGCAGCTCGAGTCGTGGGCGCTGGCTGATTAATGATGGAGATGTGCGTGTGATATGATGTAGATGGACAACGTGCTCTTCGGGCCGTTCGAGGAGAACAGCGCGAGGATTCGTGTTTGCTCCTGGATTTGCAGCTCCTCGCAGATGGGGATTTGATGGAGGTGCGTTGCGTGCTGAGTTCTGATGTCTTGATCTTTCCCTCGGCTGATTTTTTGCTGTACTCTAGATGTGCGTGTGGACTTCACGAGAAATGAATGATACACCGAACTAATTCTTTAACAGCGGTGAGAAGGGGATCAATTTATCGGGCGAATCGCTGCCAGACATTTGCTTCTGCATGCTACATAGCTGACTCTATTCGCAGGTGGACAGAAGCAGTGCATGCGGTGTACTACAACACGGACGTCGTCATTTTCGACGACCCGCTTTCCGCTGGTACGCCTCCCTCATATTTCAGATTTATGTAATCAAGTCCCTGACCATGGATGGCAACCCGCAGTCGACGCCAAGGTCGGCAAGGCGCTCTTCCGTAGCGCGATCCAGGGGCTCGTCGCACAGGGCAAGACCGTTCTCCTCGTCACGCACGCGCTACACTTCCTCACGCAGTGCGACTATATATACACGCTCGATCACGGGCGCATCGCGAAGGCGGGGACGTACCCCGAACTCATCGTATGCGGGGGCGAGTTTGCCCGGCTCGATCGTGAGTTCGGGGGGGCGGAGGCGGAGGATACGGGCGGGGAGGGCGCGGGGGAGAACGGGGACGAGGACGAGGCGCAGGTGCAGGTGGTGTCGGTAAAGGACGTATTGTGTGTACCTCTGGTCTCATATATTAACTACGTCTGATGGTACTTGCAGTTTGGAAAAGATATCGACAGTATGGATGTTTTTCGCGTTGGTTTTGTTTGATGATTATTCTGTGCAGCCATAGACAATGCTCTGCCCAGTACGTCTGCTCGCTCCACTTTAGATGACCCTCACTCAATGCATCACAATGTCCATGCGAATGTGTATGTGCATTTTGTACAGGTAGTTTGTTTTCCGGCTGCAGGATCTCACGGAGGATCCCGCGATCGTGGCTAAACGGACTGAATTGGCGCAGAGGATGAAGATGTTGGAGGGCGTCCGAAAGGATTGCATGGCTTTTGAGAAATAAGCGGGGCCAGCGCGGGATTCTATTGGGTTTGTTCTAGAAATGAAATTAATATATATGTAGCTACTCATTTTATTAGTGGAGGTGTATTGTCTTGTATTGTGTGCTCAAGTGCGAAACCCATGTGAAGTGGACCACTGATAAGTTATTTGGTTGAGTTCTGTTCGCTTTCGCTGACTCTTGAGATTACTTTTGTCATCGACCCCCATTTCTCGAGGTTGTAAAAAATCTCAGAAAATCGTGATTTGGCGCGAGACGTGACTCAGACCTCCTATGCTGTGCTACCACGGTCTGTTGCCAGTCCTGTATCCTGTCGACTTTCATGATCCGTAAGGTCATTCACGCCGGAGAACCATGAAATCAGTGGGTTGCTGGTAACAAAACAAGGCTTGTACAACGACTCTGCAGCTATACCTTCGCATGTTGAATGCGAAAGAAGCTGGAGTCCATGGATACGATTCGCATGTTGAATGCCGGAACTGAGAAAATACGTCAAGCTGATACCACGGAAATTTCGAGCCAAGAGATTTGTTACTTCGAGCAGAACTAGACGGTATCAGCGACGGTATGGTCCATCATGGGGCGGCACAGACCTTAGGAACAGTGACGCTATGCTTAGTTGCCCACTTTCTCCACCCTTGGAACCTTGTGGGGGACCTTGGCGCCGCATTCCTCCGACATCCTCACGAATATGGGCTTTTTGCCCTCTGGCGACGGCAGAGGCTCAACGGTGCGGCGACCATCCCTCCCAGTGCGAATGATCCTGAAGGTGAATGCCTCATCGGAGGATCTACCACGCAGCGCCATAGTACCTCTCGAATTGTTGAGCATCGAGTTGATGTTGAATCCCCGTTGGATTGAGCTTATTATCTGCGACTGCCTATCCGGCCAGACTAGCTATCCGGCCACTTGGGTCCTGTAGCACTGGTAGATTGATTTTTGGGCAAAGTTCGAGTTGTATAGTGGAAAATAGACACATACGACCCCAAAAACCAGATTTGAGCCCATTTGATCAGATTGACGTGATGCTGTGCCAGATCTCTGATTGGCGGGTAATCCCGAACACGGTTTCCTTATTGGTCAGCCGTCTTTTTCTCGACGACCGCTTCATCGTTTCACGACTTCTGCTGCTCATTCTGACCACACAACACCTGGCTACCCCTAGATGCCCATCCTGTCAAAATCTGATCTAGTGGCTGTTGCAATAACCTCAAATATTGGTGAAATATTGTCAAAATATCGAAATCTGCATCAGAAGGGGTATGCGATCCAGATCCTTTGGCCAGTTCCACCATGCCCATTACCTATGCAAGACAACATTTCATACCCACTGCTAATATTCCGTCATGTTTCAAACACTTTGCTCTCGTATTAGTTGGTGCATGCGTCCCTGGCCGGATACCTAGTTTTTGCCGCTTTGGGACTTGCCCCGGCAAAATATTCACTGAGCCACGAAATTGTTACCAAATGTATTTTGTGTTGATAAATCTCATTCCTAAGATCCTAGCCTTCGTTATGAGGTCCTAAAGCCCTTGGTAACTCGATGCTTTCGCGTTCAAAACTCCTCAAACTGCTAAGGTGGCCGGGTACCCAGTCACAGATAATAGTGATCGTTTGAGGCTTGGGGAGTAAAAAGACCCACCCAGTGCTAGTGACCTTGCCACCTGCACACCCGGAACACCATCAGCATTGAATATGTGAAATCATTCTGAGAGTTAAATTTACTGTACGCCCTGGGCTGTGTCGAGATAGAATTAAGAACCGGTTGCATGATAATTAAACTTAATACGCACTGGCCATGAGAGAGTTGGGAGACAAGCCGTAGTTCTGGCGGCGCCTTCAATCTATGGTTGACCCGTGGATTTAGGAGGACTGACCTGATGGCAAGTCGCTTGACCTTGCCTAATCGTGCGGATGCATTCGAGATGGACGGTCTTTCCAGCCCTGACACTGTTGCCTCGAATGGTTAGTACCCTGCTGCATAATAGTGGCGAGAAAGAACCAACACAATAGCCCATGCAGCGGACAGCTGGTGGATATTCTGTTGAGTCTCTTCACTGGTTGATTCAGTCGAAATATCGAATGAAAATTCAGAACCGGCGACACCCATGATCGAAATACTTTGGCTCGACGAGACGCCGGCTTAGAAACATCAGCGGGGCATGAATGTGCAACGAGCAACACCGACTGCGATTCGAGACCGAGAGCGAAGCACTCGTGCTGTTGGTCCATGTCTCAGTCCAATTGATCGCGACATCCTCGAGGTTCTGGGAATTCCAGACGATCGTGGACGATCGGATGTGGTCTGCGCTTTCGCTGGCGATTCGGGGCTGGCCCACAAGGACGTCGTGCGACAACCAACTGCAGCGAGGTCATTAATCGATGGTCGCCCCAGCGAATAGGATATCCTACCCAAAGTTGAGCGCAAAGCCTTCGTTAAGCGCATGTCTTGGTGGCCTTCCACGGTTCTGCCCCGAAGCCCATTGAGTGCATTGTACGCCACCTGTTTGGACCAACCGAGGTTGGCCAGGTCTTCCCATGTAGTACTTGGTCCAGGGCCAGACATTTGAAATGCGAGGAGAGGTTGGTGGTGATGGAGTGAAACACTCGTTTATATCTATGTCGGCGCCAGTAGAGCGCTGGATAGTTTTCGTCATCAGGAAAACCTCCTTCGGAAAATTACCTCCAATTTGGGGAAATTTCCTTCCTGCTTTCCAATTCGCCGTCCGAGTTAGACCCATCGGCAATGCTCCAGATGCATATTTTGACATGACCGGAAGTTGCTGGTGCCGGTGCAAAGTGGATTATGTTAGTCTCACCTAGACAGATGATGGGAACTTCGTTTATATACGTGTGAACGATTGTCTTCACGAAAGTATCTAAAGTCTGCTTTGCGAGACTAGGAACTTCGGACCTGTAGCGTTGTTTTGGCTCAAAACAGGATTGACAGGGTGGACGGAGTTTTATGTCCGCGATAGACAATTCACCATACATTTCTCAAGTACCTGCATAGCCTATCTTAGAAGCTGTCTCAGCAGAGCGTCACATGTGAAATACTCACATAGATAGAGCAGAAAGAGTAATAGAGTTTTCAAAATGATGGTACAAGCCGAATTTTGGCCGGAGCAGAATGATTGGGTTTGCTATAATTAAACCGCGCGCTGCAGGGGTCCATGTTAGAACAGAACGGCCGCTTTCCGAACGTCGCTGTGGCCACTGCCCGCCACTAACTGACAGCAACAAATCTGAATGCTCTCCGCTTGTCCGTACCACTGCGAGAAATTCCATATGGCAACTTACGACCGCTCGCGAACTCGGGGCCGTTTGATACCATTCCCGCCGTTGTATGATTCTCCCAGTTAGTACTCAGTCGTCGAAATCTCGGAAGTAGAGAGCAGGCTTGAGTCGAAGCATCGCGCCGACCGGAGCGCTGCTCACAGAATCTTCAGTGACGGACGCATGTAGTGTGCGGAAGGATCATAGAACTTGAGAAGCGCATAGTAGGGGCCCGAAATAATGTGATTTTGCTCTTCGGATCGAGTTCACGATATTATGACCCAGTGGGCTCTCCGGTTCACCGCCGACAGGATCTCCCAGAACAGCACTTGAAAGCTATTCTCCAGTCTTTCAATGTTCCTCCCTCGGAGAATTCCTCCTAGCGGACTTTTTGTTTTGTGTGAATTCGTTCTTCTCCCCGACGATGGCTCCTGATCAATCCATTCTGGACAAGAGGTAAGAGCAATGCAAATTTCCTAACCATTTCACCACTGAAATCTGTCTCAGTGGCTATATACTGTCACTCACAACACTATTATTTAAGAACCTAGCGAAACGTTTTGAGCGGCCCTGGGATGTCCAAATCGCGGATGACATTCTCACCAAGCTTGCCCAATTTCTGCAAACGGCGCGATTGTACAATTATATTGGGGAGGACAATCGATGCAGGAATGCCGCATATCGTTTGTGCGCTACCTATGACAGCGATGATTTCGGTTCTCCAGTTTGTGAAAGTGGAGGACTGGGATTCTTTGTAGATACCGTCTGAAAACCAGGATGTTGAATGGGTTTACGCCACCGTCGAACGGCTTCACGATGTGCAGCGTCCAGTTCTTCGTCCCATAAGCTACTTGCTGCTAGTCCTCTTTATTTGTCGTCCCATTCATGGCAAACCAAGTGCTGCCTCGCTTCGTATGATCTTGTCGTCCTTCCCTGTGCCTTCCAGTCCTGGGCCCAGTACATTCCGCTCACGAATCAGAAGGCTTGCTCTCCGTATTTTCTTTCATGCAGACCGCTGGTTCTCTGACGATAAATTGGGACCGATTCTAGAAGAGGAATCCGTGTGGCCCAGCTTTGCACGAAGCGGTACCACGTCATCTGCGCCGTCCGGAGTCCTTCGCCTTCGCCTCCAGCTCGGACATCCTTCGATTTGGATCTCTTTTCCTTTTTTCCATTCTCTGCTCATTCTTCTCGTAGGCTTCCCTGAGGACCCCACCCTGATGCGTCGTCTTCTCCTAGGGGATGGGTATCTCGGCTGAGCTCCACGAGAAGTGCCGGAGCCAAATGGAACCTACTTGCGGAAATCTCAGTCCCAGATTGTCCACCTGTCGCCACTGTTCCACCGAGGTCAAAGGATAGGCCCTGCGGTGGGATCGCTGTGATGCGAGCTGAATTAGTACAAAGGGCCCTTGGAACCAGCTGCGTCGCCGTTTCTCTGCTCTGGACTGTAATCATGTCCCCCGTCTTTCCTGCAATTCGTATTCAATGGTACTTAGGGTTCCCTGAGCTCGTTTCATTCATCATTGAGTCATGCCTATTATAATCTGCCTCATGCTGAATACATACATGACGTGCCGTCGCTTCGCCCCGGCTATGGACAGCTGTGGCCCAACTACACTTATCACGCTGTAAAGCCGTAGCACGTCTACGAACATTGAATTGCCCTGGGATAATTCGCTCGAATATTTGGAGGTACTCGAAGACACGATTGACTAAATTTGCAAAAATGCAAGAAATCACTCTTCGAAAGTTTGGTGTTGAACAGCTGAAATGCGGAGAAACAGCACTCGGTCACACATAAGTTAATACGACCTTCCCAGATGTTACTCAATTGTATTTAGAAGTCCGTACCATGAAATTCTCTTCACTGCCGCAAATAATTCTAATTTCCGAAGTAGTCAAAAGGCTATATACAGCTGCTAGTAAGATGTACGGTCGAGCTTCGACAGTCGAAGTGACGCACGTGGAAATAGTATCGCTTACTGGCAGCCTCCAACAGATCGCATTGCTCGTTGAGGGGTTTCAGACCACGATTCGAGCATATAGGGAGAGACTTACCATGCACCGAGTGGACGTCAGTGCCAGAAGCGAAGACCCAAAGGGTGGATGAGGATGTTTACCGATCGGAATATGATGACGACAGTTCTATTTTCCAACAGAGAGGACAATTAATGCTTCGTGGTGGACTTGCTAGGCGACTGAATGGTGTAGCAAGTGGCCAAAGGGAATCTCCGTTGCGAGGCGTCAATGTGCGTTGTGCAACAGCAGTTAACACAGTATTTCGGCCACTCACCCGAGTTCTCGCCGTCGTTTTGGCTGTTGTGTGAGACTTGGTAGTTAGAACGTGGGGAAAAACGGACGAGGCGTAAGGAAGGAATGTATAAACCACGGTGGTCCCCATAAGGAATGTAGGCAAGCTCTCAATGTCGGATATAGCAACCGATCAATATGCAAAAAGAGCGGCGTGAGCAATTTTGCCTCGAGATCTTGAAAATGCTGGCAGGAGCGGCCATTGCACCGAGTCCTTGGACTCCGTTAGACGTCTTATGTGGTGAATCTTATCGACAGCCCAGGTGTGCGAAATAGCTAGGCGTTGGTCTCGATATTTGCCCCGTTACAGCTCGATCTGAGTTGAGCAAGATCTTGCGCAAGAGTATTGTTGATCGCCGAATGATAATTGAAGAATAGACGCAGCACCCCCAAACCATTTAACATTGAGTATTTCATTGTCGTCAATCTTGAAGAGCTTGATAGAATAGTCGTGCGGCTCGTACAGTAATGTGAGATTTGCTTAGTCTCGTCGTGGGCCTTGATTGGACAGCCGTTAGGAGAGATAACGATTACTTGATGCCAGCTGGAGCCGAGTTGCGGCTGAGGGTTTGAATTGTGGTCCTGATTCGGCCAAACAGATGTTGCAGACATGTTGAGCACGCGGCGAAGGAGGGAAAGACGCTGCTGGGAGGCGTTGAGGAGGTGGGAGGATGGTGGGGGAGAGACGAAGCCATGCTCGACAGCTGTCCCTTTTGAGCGGGCCTTGAACACTCGATTCACGGCATGGGGTGCCTCCAAAAGGATTGACGTGTTGTAAGTGACAGGTTCCCAAAGTTAAAATGTGACGGGCACAACGTGCAGAAAACAAATGTGCACATAAAACCGCGGTGACCGAGAACACGCGCAATGTAATCCAGCATCTGCTTAACATAACTTACGAGTAATAATATGGAAGAAGGCGTCAAAGAAAGAGAGATTGCGCAAGAGGCTTTTCCTTTTGTACGGAAATTGAGCGGTTGATCGGATAGGTCGAAAATAACCTTGTGGAGCGTCCAAATCCCTGGACGAAAGCTAATTTCTGATGCACCCGCTAGTCTGCAGACCCCGGAAATGAAAATCGGAAATGGGATGGACATACTGTACTATTTCATTCAATTCGTATGTCACGCGTCACACCCAATTTCTGAAAACCCGTGCAATAATTTGTTCTCGATTTTAGCGGATTTTGGAGATTTGTCGGAAAAATCAAAAGTCACGTTCCTGTACAAACTGAACGAAATAGTACAGTACAGGAGCTGCCGGGCAGAGAGTGTGAGAAAAAGAAGAATGTATATATGTGCACATAAAATCAGGGCATCTGCTTAAGATACGAGTAATACCTTTCAGAACAAATGCAGAACCTACATCCACGCGAATAAAGCACCCCCAAGTGCTCAGCGCACCCTCACGCGAATAACGCACCATAAGCGCTCAGCGCATCTTCACGCGAATAACGCACCCCGCACATTCAGTGCCTCATGCGAATCATCGCACGTTAACCGCCGGCTATGATAGTATCCAAATGAAAGTGAAATCAACTCGGTGTGTCCAGGGAATCGTACAGATATCATACATGAGTACCTGATTTTATAGGGTCCAGAGGACGTCGCGCTACTAACCAACACAAAAACAATGCGATCTCCCGGTCCGACTTCGTCTCTCTCGGTATTCGATTCGTCCTCTGACATAACCGCCCTCTGCCACAAGCGCCTTAATGTTGAGCAGCGTTCGTGAGGCGACAGTTGAATAAACGCTGCACCAATCAGGCGATCAGATTCACGTCGGAGGGCAAGGCAAGATTGACAACTTACACAAGGGCAGGTCTGCAGGACGTTCAACAACCAGATCAAACAGTGGAAAGAGTGAAACGCACACCACAAGCAGCTGCTTCAACGTCTCTCTCTGCATCGTCCATATCAGAAGAGCCGCGCCAGCCGCGGCTTCAGCCCAGTAAATAGATATATCAGCCACCGAACAGTTGATCCAAAAGGGGCAGGTATACTCACCGAATACGGCTAGGAACCACAGGACACCGTCGCGCAGGAACAGCTTCCACATCTGCATGACCCCGGCTTCGTAGCGCTGCAGCGTTGTCCCGCACTTGTACACCGTCATTGCGAACATGATGAATGTCTGCGAAGCGTTCATTATACAAAACAGGGGCCGGAGCAATTCAGATGAGGCATGCATACCACGAGCAGCGGGGCGGCAGCGTATGTTGTCAAAAATCGTGGAACATCTGCGAGCGTGATTAATAATCATGGGTCGCTAGCCAAATAGCTGCGCAATGACATACTGTACGCGTAGCATCCTTTGAGAATTGGGCTGGGGAGGATCATAAAAATATTTTCTGGAATAGCGGTGCATACCCCAAGTGTACGTATTCTGTCCTAGACAAGTAAGGACCGGTCAGTTGTTTCATTCGTGTGCAAGTCTGACCTGTCATCTGGGCGTATGCAACGAAATCCACCACGATCCTGTCCGTGGGGTCAATTTGGAAATTGAGGGTACTTGTTGGCACGCACATGGTCGACACTTCTACTATCGAGCGATGTATAAATCAGTCGGTTATTGAAAGCATAAGAATCGCACTGAGTCCTAGGAAGGCAAAAAGCCAGATTAGTAGCCAGGGCCTCCCGTATATTATCCAGACCCCTTCAATATCGGTGTCAGATCTGATGCAATTCGAAGACCTGCAAAATACCTACTGAGCATGAGGACGAAGTCCACAGTCGCGATGACCAAAGTCGACGTTATGCCCTGAACCTGAGACCAATTATCATCAATTAATCGGCTTAGTGTTATGCGGGCGACGCACCTTTAACCAGCCGATGCATCTGGCCCGCAATCAACTCAGCAATATGTGATAAATAGAAGACACACGCCTACAGATTTTCATTTCAAACAATATCATAATAGATCACGCGAAACACATACGGTTTCAGATTCAATTTCACGGACGATAACTTGGTCCCGGGTCACAATACCGCAGAAGAGGGTGTAATTCGATCTTACCGCTAGTGTTGACACTGCGGACACCGATTGTCAATGTTCAGCACATGATTTATTGACGCGAGTCCATACCTGATGGCAATCAAGCTGAAGTATCGGTTCCAAAGCTGGAAATCATCGGATTCAGCCTTTTGGCTGAACAGAGGAGAAAGGAGCCGCACATATACAATCAAGGCCCCAGCGGCTGCTCCACATGAGTTCCACCTATCGGGGTTGGTAAATTGCACGAGTATGTAGAGGGGATCTACCTCTTGTGGGAAGCACACAATGTGGTCATAGCTACGAATCCAGAATGATCAGCACTATACGTTTCAGTGAATGTACGGGACTTACATCAGGACACAGAGTGATGCCACTGTCCGATTAATGAATGGTGGGCGTGAGGAACAAGAACACGACACACCGGCAAGATAGCCCGTGACCCGTGAATCAGCAATTAGCTGGAGCAGCTCCGCCGTTTCGTCGCCATGGCTCGACATTGGCCTCTAGAGCAGGGGGATGGGAGCGGCTGCAGGGGAGATGAACGTCAGTGACTGAGAGTACACTCTGTGCTTATATCAAGGGAAGGGTGACTCGAAGGAAACCTCTGCCGCGCTACATTAAACCTCATTAGTAGCTTGCGTAAAGACCGTTTCTCTTCCCTTCTCTTCTCTGTCTTTATAAAATTAAGCCTGTCTGTCTGAAACCTTCGAAACTCCACTTTTGGTTGATCGGCTCCGACTCTTTGGAAGGGTAACGTGAACCTTTGAGAAAGTCGAAGGGGACATGACTAATTCATGACTACCGTCCGCGTGAACAGGACGATCTCAGTCAATCTCCCTCTTTATAAAATTACGCTGTCCGAAGCCTTCAAACTCCGCCGGCAATCAGCGAGTCCGGTTATACGGTAACGACCTCGCTTCTCTTCTTTCCCTTTTGCGTCCATGTCTGCTGTCTCGCTTTGCCGCCACGGCTTTCCTTATCAGCTTTCAAACAGACTCTGATATGCACTGGCTGCAATAGCCCAACAACTAGACTGCCTTAAATTACGACACAACTTATTTATTCCTGACTGAGTGTCAGTCAACCTATCAAATTTTGCTTCAGATTCATTCAACAAGACCTTTGCAGATCAAATGAGATGAGGTGCGAGCTCACGCAGACATGCTCAATTTGATGAAGAGCTATGTCCGTGCTGGATGCCGGAGATTTGTAATGTCACGTCGCCGGCTTGACACGGCACCTTATTTTGAACATAGCCAAGACTATTTAACATGGTTCTCCTTCATGTGCAATACAATTAATTTTTTTGAAGGGCGAGATCTCTCTGAAGCAATGTCCTGCATGCCCTCAATTTTTTATTTTTTATTTTATTTTTTAGTAGTACGTACGACCTAGACAACTAATAATGGATTAGCCTCATGATCGCGTAAATTTTGGAGGACATGCGCCCTCCGAGAGAAAAAAGGAAACCACTCCGAGGAAATGCCTTATGCACGGTGTGCAGCACTCAACAGTGTGGGACTCAGCGCCATCATCGGTTGCGCCCCCGCCGTCCAATGGGCGGAGACGGAGACCGTAGTGATCTCTTCGGTGTTATACCCACTAAAACCCCGGGTTCTCGTAGCCAGTCTGCTGGCAGTGTACCTTCATCTAGCAAAGTTCCGCGCCAGGTGTCTAAAACGAGGGCGGGCGACAGGGCGTGTTGCTTGCCGTACTTCGATCTATTCGTTAGATTTATATCTATCTCGAGGCGTTCGTTCATTACTTTGACCCATCGGTTATGCACCTCGTGTGTTGACGGTGGTGTACCGCCGCGTCCTATTACGCTGTCACAGCGTAGCTTCCAGATAACGTGGGCCGATTCAGTCATCAAAATTTTATATAGCCGCGCGAGGGCTGGTTGTGGTTTGCCTGCATCATCTTTGAAAACGGCGAGTCCACTTCCTAGTATGGTTCCCATTGACACCGCTGGCCATCTGGGTCCTTTTTTGGTCCAAAATTGCTCAGCGAGCTTCCAGACCTCGCTTTGACCGGGACTCGGGCATTCAAGTAAAATGTGGTCTAGGGTTTCCTCCGTGCCACAATGGGCGCAGTTAGCTCTCTCCTCGCATTCAGGGATGTTTAGCCACCATTTCCCCAGGCGATGCGCGCCGTGCATACTCTTCCAAAGGAAGTTGCGGATGTTCCTTCCGATGTCCCGATGGCGGATTGATTTCCATATGGTCGGGGACTTTGGGTGGAAGGAGAAAGTGTCTTTAATCGCAGTCTGTACCCCTCTAACAATCTCGTCAGTCTTCTTCCGGGACACTGGTTCCCTCATTTCTTTGATGCCCTTATAGGCAATGGACTGAGTTAGAGAGGAGAGCCTTGCACCTGGCAGTTGGCTATCTAGCGCAACATCGAGATGAATGTTGTCTTCCTCATTTTTACTGGTACCTGATCGTGCCAAAGCCGCGGCTGCTGTATTGCCTGGGGAGGTCTTGGTGATTGCAAGAGTCGTCTTTCCTGTTCTCTGACGGAGTCCTGCCGCTAGGGCTCGAAGTGGGGAACGGTTCGGAACACCTATCCACCCTCGGTCCTCCCACTTTGTCAAGTTTTTTGTCATGGCATTCAGGACTGAGCCTCGGGGGTTCTCCAGACGGAGTTCTATGTCTACGGGTGTGGTCTGGACTGCCACCATAGCTGCAACAATTTCCGCATTCGGGCGGGTTTGCTCAATCGCGGCAGGCAGCTTAATGGAACTGTTTCCGGGATCATCTTCGTCGATCCAGTATCCTGCCCCAGCCGCAGCATTTTCCTGCCCCCCACGTGTCGTAGCTCCCGCAAAGGATATTGCCTGGGAGAGATTTTGGCGTGGTCTTCTTGCTGGTGGTGCAGCATTCTCATTGAACACGGGGAGTTTACGGTTCGTGAAGATTCGGAATCCATCTGTGAGGTTATTGAGCCTCTTGGGATTTCGAAAAATCCTTTCCTCCGACGCTTCTGTGCCCTCCTCAGGGTCGTCTGGGTCGTCCGCATCGTCGTCGATGATTAATCGCGGGTCATAATGCGGCAAGAGCCTGTCAAGCCGAGTTTTGGCCATATTCGCACAGCCGTGCGGGTTTGTGCAGTTTTTGAAGACACGATCATCAACACAACTAATGCACATGCATGTCGGGTCTTGTTCGTGGTCTGCTGTATTTAGACGCGCGCTTATCTCCACAGCATGCCGAATTTTGAAGGCGCTGTGGTTTTTTCGGAGGCAACGGCATCGCGTGCTGTTGTTGATTTGGGTTTTGCTCGGATCCTCCCCGAGGTGGTGCCACAGTGGCATGTCCAGGAGGACAGTCTTTCGTGGGTCAAGGGCCGCGAACGTAACCCCCAATTTCTGTGCACATTTGACCATTTCTTTTAGAGCGCCGGTTAGCGCGCTAACTTTCGGAGACCAGGTTTGAAAGAAGGGATTTATGTGAGATTCCTTGTCAACTTTTGGATTTTTGAGGTCGTGCTTCGCGAGGCGCGCGTCGATGACATAGCACCAAGCTGCCCTTTTAGCTGGGTCAAGCTCGAGGTAAGATTTGAGCTTCATAACTTGGATCGCTTGGTTCCTCGCAGTGAGATCGAACATAATTTTACCTCCAGCGGAAATTGGCGCCAGGAGCATCTCTCTCCGGACAGGAGACGACTTTGTCCCACTCCACATGAACTCTCTTTGCAGCCTCGTGAGTTGTTTTTCGACCGATTTTGGCATGCCATTAACTTGAGTAAGGTATTGGGTCATTGATCCTATTGTCATTTGGACTATATGTCTACGCATCTCGAGGGTTGGGTGCCCTCTGTCCCACCGTTCTAGACTGGCGTTAATCTTCTCAACTGTAGGGGTCCAGACAGAGTTGTCATCTACTTTATTACCCACTCGTGCTCCCAGGATGCGGACAGACTCGCCATCTTTCGCGATATTCGCACTGTCAGGTATGGTAATGTCGTGGTCATTTATCTTGCGTGTATTAATGACAGACTGGCGGTATTCTAGGCGACCAATGGGTATGATTTCTGTCTTCCCTGTGTTAAACTTTGCGCTGGATGCTCGGCACCACTTGGCTAGAATTTCCTCGAGGTCAGCATACGAGTCATCCTTGGACAGGTAAACCGTTGTGTCGTCTGCAAAGAGTGTGGTAACGAGGCGATCCTGGAGTTTTGGAATTGTGAATCCCTTGATATTTGAGTTCCTCAACATGCACGCGAGGGGCTCGATCGCGAGGTTGAAAAGGAGGCACGAGAGTGGGTCCCCTTGGCGAACTCCTCGAGTTACTCGGAAAGGGGAACTTAAAACCCCGTTTATGACCACACAGGTCTCGGCATCTTTGTACAGCGACTTGACTGTATTGATAAATCTCTGAGGGAGCCCATTGTGCGCCATGACCTTCCAAAGATAGTGATGTGATGTTTTATCGTATGCCTTTTCCTGGTCTAACGCTAGTATGACCCCATCTTGGAGTTCGTCTTCAGCGTATTCCACCATATTTATGGCTAGGAAGATCTGGTCCGCAATTTTTCTACCCCTCATGAAGCCTGCCTGGTTTGGATGAATCAAGGAGGGTACAACTTGAGTGAGTTTGAAGGTAAGAGCTTTGGTGAAGATCTTATAGTCCGTGTTCAGCACAGTAATTGGGCGGTAATTGGCGATATCTGTCACATCCTTCTTTTTAAAGATGGGACACATCCATCCAACCGCAAAGTCGGTTCCTGCAGTTATTCCGTGGTCCTCAATCGAGTTGAAGACCTCACAAAGCAGTTTTATAATATTGAATTTTGCCCTAGGTGCTTGCGGCAGCTCGCCGGTCCGTTCTCGGGCTTCGGCCCTTTTCACCTCCTGGAAACGTTCGTGGAGGGCCATCCAAAACTCCGTCGGTATGCCATCCATTCCTGGGGCCTTTCTCTTTGCAGATGCTTTCAGAGATTTTACAATGTCCTCCTCCTGGATACTCCTTTCGAGCGGGCTCACATCAACCGCCGGCACGGTTCCTGCGTCTTCCAAGACTTGCTTGATAAATTCATCCTTGAGGGTCATATCTGCCTCTGAGTCGTCCGGTTGGAGGTCATTGTGGTAATTCCGTGCCAGTTCTGCCATCTGGCCAGAACGTTTGCAGACTTGGGGTGGGTTGACATCTGTTCTCTGCAAGACGTGGAGTGTATCTCTCGGTTTGACATCCTTGTTCACACGCACGGAATATTCATTTATCGTGTCTAGCTCGAGGCGGTAGCGGATTTTAGTCGCCATTTTCTTCCTCGAGCGTTGTACACTCACCACAGCATTTATCTGCTTCTGAAGCTTGGCTACTTCCACTGCCCTAGCCTTCTGCTCCACAACTTTATCCCCAGTCGCGGTAAACGGCAGATTCAGTAGGGCTTTGCGCTTTTTCTGGAGCTCTATCCTTTGTTTTTCGAGGGCACCAATAGATTCTTTGGCTCGAGCTCGTGCAAAGGCAAGAATTTTATCCTTGTACTCTTTATACAGAACCTGTACATCGATGGTCGGGTCTGCTGTAAGTGTATCCGACATTATGGTGCCTTCTGTTGTGGCAAATTCAAGGAGCTTCTTATCCGCCCTCAAATTATCTTAGATTTTAGCCGTACACCGTTATCAGACAATATATCGTGCGCCTCCACCAAAGCAGTTCAGGGTGGCCGAAGTGGCACTGACTCGCCTTCCGTTGTGATTTATTAGCGTGATGTGAGGTATAAATTCACACATGCACTGGGTCTAAGCGTAGCGACGTAGGTGGGGAGCCTGAACGTTGGAATTCTTTCCTCGGGATTGCAGAGATGAGTGGTCCCGACCCATCTTTTATTCATTTTTACAAACCGACGGCACATTTTGGCGGAGGTGTAACACTCCTCTGCCACTACTACCATACCTTTTTGTGGGGGGCGCGTATGATGCGACATGAGAAGAACTATCGCGAGCTGCTCGTCAAATACTCCACCTATCCAGTCTGCACATACGCCCGAGCCCTCCCAATCACCCTCTTCTGTGCCACGGATACAACCCGTCTTCGATCTCCTTGAACACCGTCAAGACCTCCAGCGAGAAAGCCTCATCCACCCCTCCGTACGAGACGAGGCGTATTACTGCACCGCCTTATCCAGCGCAATCAGGTATGAAGTGCGCGCAGCCTCATTTGGTGTTGCCGTAGATGCCAGCCGAGGAGGAATCCTATGCACACGGGATATTAACGCCGATAGCTGGAGCACGTATATCCCGAGTAGGACGTTGTATGTCAGATACTGCGCCAGACCGAAGGGCTCCTGCATGCACGCGACGACTGGTCTGCGTCAGCTGGGGAAGTACGATAAAAAAGTTTGGCACTCACGTTGACTGCGTAAACCATCGGGTACTTTGATGCAGTTGTACGCACATGAGCGAGTGCTGTCGCCCTGAGCCGCGTACTCCTTTTGAGTGAAGCTGCGTGTAGCCAAAACGAATGCATACATGACGTGCGGAGACTTGGTCATGGACATACGTTTCATAACATGCCGCAGCGTTGATATGGCAGAGGGTAGTCTGCGATCGGATTTGTATGTTTCTTTCACCATGAAGTACAATGCGAGGAGAAGGCGGTCCTCCTCGCCGGTCGTCTTGTCCTCGCCCGCCGTAGTATTTCGATACGAATGTTTTAATTTATCGTTGATGGATGCGGGTCCGAGTGGACGCAGATCCTTGCAATTTTACCTCTTGATTCATCAGACCGGAGTGATACACAGGCGGGAATAAAAGAAAGAAGCAAAGAGAACCACGGGAAAGCGAAGAAAAAGAGAAAAATAAATTCAACCCAAAGCCCACCATGTCCCGCCCCCGAGTCGAACGGGGTGTACATCGCATACATCCTAGATATTCTCAAACCGTTTTTGGCGGATGTACGTCGTGCACTGTACGACTTTATTCACAGTGAGCACAAGCCCAATTTATCGTCGGGATCTAAACTGCCTTCTCGTGTACAGTGATGATCCATTGCCCAATTCAAAGTTGAACCATCAGAACAAAAAACACGCTACACCAGCAATGAATAAATTGTCTAAATCCAGGTGAGTAGTCAAGCGTGAAACAAAAATTCAACAGAAGATAAAAGCAATGGCCCCCCCGAGTCGAACGGGGTGCTTCCGCATATATCCGAAAAACATCGCATCCTTGCATTTATAGCAGACGTGCACCACGCACTGCGGGACCTTGTTCTAACCGAAAAACAAGGTCAGCCGAGGCAAGGTACATAATTATGAATGAATGAATGGATGAAAATTCAACTGAGACAAGAATATTCTACAACAGTGACATGTCCCGCCGCCCCCGAGTCGAACGGGGGACCTCATACATTCTCCATACCTCGAGGTGCGTAGGCAAGCATAAATGAAAATGTGACAAGAAAAAAAAATTGACTGCGCGCGACATATCCTGCTCCCGAGTCGAACGGGGTCCTTCCGCATACATGTTCAAGGCTCTGTTATTTATAGCGGGCGTGCGCCGTGCACCGCGGGACCTGTTCAATCCACAACACAAGGTCAATTCATCTGCAATTATTTGAAGCCCAGATCCAGCGTGTGGTACGAAGATTTAACAAATAAAAATCCACTCGACAAGTCATGTTCCAGCCCCGAGTCGAACGAGGTCTTTCCGCAGGCATCGCTACCATTCAAATATTTTTGGTAGATGTGCGCCGTGCACTGGAGGACTTTGTTTACAGTGAACGCAAGCTCAATTAATCGTCGACATCTGGATCGCCTTCTCGGGTACAGTGGTGACCCATTGCCCAAAGTTGAACCAACAAAACAAAAACCGCGCTACGAACCAGCATGGAATAAATTGTCTGAATCCAGGTGAGTAGTCAAGCTTGAACACAGAAGAAAAAAGCAATGGCCCGCCCCCGAGTCGAACGGGGTGCTTCCGCATATATCCGAAAAATATTGCATTTATGGCAGTCGTGCATCACGCACTGCGGGACCTTGTTCTATCCCAAACACAAGGTCAGTCGAGGTGAGGTAATTATGAATGAATGAATGAAAATTCAACCGAGACAAAAATATTCTACAACAGTGACATGTCCCGCCGCCCCCGAGTCGAACGGGGGATCTCACATAACTCGAGGTGCGTAGCCAAGCATAAACGAAAATGCGACAAGAAAAAAAAGAATTGACTGCTCGCGACATATTCCGCCCCTCAGTCGAACGGGGTCCTTCCGCATACATGTTCAAGGCTCTGTTATTTATAGCGGGCGTACATGCACCGCGGGACCTGTTCAACCCAAGGTCAATTCATCTGCAAGTATTTGAAGCCCAGATCCAGGGTTATACAAAGATTTATCAAATAAAAATCCACTCGACAAGTCATGTTCCACCCCCGAGTCGAACGAGGTCTTTCCGCATACATCGCTACCATTCAAATATTTCTGGCGGATGTGCGCCGTGCACTGCAGGGATTTATTTACAGTGAATGCAAGCTCAATTAATCGTCGACATCTGAAGCGCCCTCTCGCGTACAGTGGGGATCCATTGCTTAAAGTTGAACCAATGAAACAAAAACCGCGCTACAAACCAGCATGGAATAAATTGTCTGAATCCAAGTGAGTAGTCAAGCTTGAACACAGAAGAAAAAGCAATGGCCCGCCCCCGAGTCGAGCGGGGTGCTTCCACATTATCCTTTGCCGTGTCAACCACTGAGAGGGGACGTGCACCATGCACTGCGGAAATTTATTATGCAGAACAGTACCAGCAAGGAACTCATGTCCCGCCCCCGAGTCGAACGAGGATCTTCCCGCACATCTCATTTTTTTAGGAAAGGTGCACTGTACACCGCGGGACCTGATTTCCCTACAGACAAGGTTGGTCAAGTTCCGATGAATGAACAAAAGTTCAATTGAGCAAAAAGAAATTTGCATTGCTGCGAACGAACGCATGTCCCGTCCCCGAGGCGAACGAGGTCCTTCCGCATGCATCCGGGTATCTTCAATTCATTGTTGGTCCACTGTGCACAGCAGGACTGTATCTACAGTGAGAGTAAGTCCAGTTTATCTTCAAGATCTGAACCGCCTCCTCCTGTACAGTACATATCCCATCAAAATAAAGAAAGCTAAGGTTCTTTCTGCTCAGGCCGGGCCACAAAAGGGCCACAGCGAGGTGGACGGGTCTGGGCTTGGCAGGCTCGTGCAAAATCTTTCATGAAAGAGGCTCCTAAACACGCACATCCAAGCATGCTTCATCCTCCATTTCGACCTCCTTTGGTCCCCGCAGCTTGATAAACCTTTCATGGCACGCATCGACCTTGGCATCGAACCCGCGCACATGCCCGATTTTTTCAGCATCTTCATGAATGACTCGATGAACACCGCCAACATGAAGGGCATGCTTCAGGTCAACGCATCACCCCCCTAACGCCTCACCAGGTGGCGGACCTTACGCCCAAGCGTATGGATATCTGGCGTCAGGCGCGGAAAAACGCAGACCGGATGGGCTTCGAGTAAAATTCCGTGGGGCTCATGGAGTTGGGGAACGGGGCGAGCCAGCAGTCGGTTACCTGCACAGCACATATCATGTAGGCTGCGATGGACCTTGTCCGCGAGTCTCCGCCGTGGGTGAGGACGTCCGCAATTACAGGGAGGTCAACCGAGGCGCCGTTCAACATCGAGACGTGCATGGCATGTTGCGCGCCGTCTTTGGATTTTTCCTGCCCACGGATCCTGAAAGTCAAGATGCCGAGGGATGTCATATTCAGGCCGTTGATGGTCGGGCCTGCTGGAAATGCTAGTTGGGACCCATTCACATGGAGGCGGTACTCGTGCGCAACGTCAAGTACTAGGATTCGTCTATCTTTTGATTTTGGTGGAAAATGTTTTATTCTGGTTTACTGTACTATTTAATTCAATTCGCGCGCCCTGTGACCCGTGACATCGAGTAACGAACTTTCATATTCGTCGATTGCCCCTGGGGACTGTGACACCAAAAAAAATTCGCGCTTTGCTTCAGGACATCCAGAATTCCATTCTAAGCTCAGCTCCTTGATTTGAGGGGAGATAGATGAGTTTCTATGCCCTCGTGAGGCACGATCGTTGGGCCTAGAATGAGGTTTATGATCGACGGCTTGCTGACGTGAGCAGATCCTTCTGCTCTCCACCATCATCAGCGCAATCCGAAGGCCTTCGCTTTTGCCCCCAGCTAGGGCAGCCTGGGATCTGGATTCCTTTCAGCAAGTTTCTAATTCTGATGCAGTGCGAGCAAGCGGATCAGAATGACGCGAAATCAATCGGCTGCCGTCAGCCTTTTTTTTTGCGCACCACCGCTTGTCATCATCGCCGCAATGGAGGCCCTCCCAGAGTCTCCAGTCCGATTTGCAGTGCTTTAGCGTCGAGTGAGTGCGTGTGGGAGCGGGATAAGTCGAGGTTTCTCTGATCATGTCAGAAATGGCAGCTGCGTGAGCGCCATGGCCATCCAACATCAGGGTGCGTCAGCAAAGAAAAAAAAAAGACTTTGGACGCGTCTTTTTCGCGATTTTGTGACTTTTTTGACAAGTTCGCGGTCAGCCTCGGTGACCTGTGACAGGCGCGAAATTATTCGTCGATTTGGGGGCCTGTGACACGTGACGACGAATTGAATTAAATAGTACAGTATCCTGAATATTCACAAACGTAGAAGTCGTGAAATACATTCATTAAATTAGCACACAATGTGTCAGACCTCTTCTGTGACTCCTCGCCAAATTGGAGCCAGGGCCAGTCACTGCCGGCCGCATCAATTCAATCAGTGGCAGTTGGCACACTTTTGCACTCATACACGTGCAGACACCAGTGTTGGCCCTAAGGGTTAAGGCCTTAATTCGATTAAGTCTTATTAAGGCCTTAACATAAGCCTTAAGGGTCAGGCCGCCAGCACGTTAACCCTTAAGGTTACGGGCCGGTAGTGGCCCGGATCGGCAACACTGATTGCCGCTCCGAACTTTGCCCTCCGCCAGGTTATCCAACCTGCTGTAGTGTAGGATTTTTTTCACCAAAAAAGCTGAGGGGCTGCCGGGATATCCATTGTGAGCAGAAGGAATTATAATTTTAATATAAAGGAATGCCAGCACCTATGACACTGCGTACTAGATTGGCAGGAAGGCAGGCAGTCTCTCCTAGATAGTCAGGCCAGGCCAGATTCAGGCGCAACTTGATGTTCTGATGAGTTGATACCGTGAAATGGCTTACTATTCTAATGCACGTCCCATACGAGGCTTTTTTGGGCAGAAAATTGAGCGTAGGAAACTATTTCCCAAAATGGAAATAAGGCCTTAACCCTGCCCTTAAGATTAAGGCTTACCCATTAATAACCCTTAAGGGTCCCTCAGGTGGGTTCTTAAGCCTTAATTGCCAACACTGGCAGACACAGCCACTGCCCAGATTAGGACTCCCATCTCCTGCCAAGCAGCTCATGACCCACTCGAACTACGACGTCCGGGCCATATGTTTTAGAAGGGCGTGCCTCTGCGTCTTCTCCCTTTGATGCTTGTTCACTCACACTTTCGCAGGTCGTGCAAGACACCTCTTAGCTCATGAGTCCCCTCCTCGTCAAGACCCTCATCAACTTTGCGAAGGCGCGTGCAGTGGCAAAGGCAGCGGGCGTGGAGCCCGCCAACATTGGGCACGGCATCGGCATGGTGTTTGGCTTGTTGATTGTGATTGTTCTGGCGAGTATCTGCCAGCATCAGGTGCGTCTGCCTTCTCTTTCCCTTCTCTCCGCTTTCCTTTGATTTTTTTAAATTTGTGAATTGGCACAATGCCACGGTTCTTCTTCCGCTCAATGAAACCGGTGTCCTCGCGCGCACCGCGCTCACCGGCGCCTTGTACCGCCGCGCCGTGCTGAATCATGTGAGCACGGACGTGAGCAGGGTGGACGCGTGCACGCAGTGGTTCCATGCGGCGTGGACGGCGAGTGAGTTTTTCTTTCCCTTTCGTTTATATGATATAACGCGAGGAGAGAGGGATGCTGATTGAGTGCAATAGCAACGGTCTGCTTGATTATTCATTTTGCGCTCCCATTCTTTATTATTCGGTGCGTACCACGTGATCTTTGCCGAGCCTTATCGGTTTCTCTGGTTGCGAAGCTCTATTAATCTTATCCCGGGCGTTCCGTGTCTACGTTATTATTTAGATTATTCAATGTCGATGGGGATGCGGGTGCTACGCTCTTCCTCCTCCTTCCCCGCTCTTCTCCCCTTTTTCTTTTTATTATTACCATTTCTCTACCCTTTGTCTCCGCTAGCTCCCTCACCTATTCATTTCCGCTCGATTATTTATTTATTTTGTTTCGCTCGCTAAACCTCCCTGAACCTGAGCGTCGGCGAGCGGAGTCTCGCACGCGCACTGGTCAAAGACTCGCACGCGGTCATCCTCGACGAGGCGACGTACGTAAATTCCATTGCACTGAACGCGAGCTCGTTCTGCGTTTTTGGCTAATGGAGCAACTGTAACACAACAGGGTGTCTGTCGATCAGGAGACAGATAACAAGATCCAGCGCATGATCTAGACACAGTTCAAAGATCGGACTTTGATATGCATTGCGCGTGCGTCCCGTCTCTTTAGTTTCTTCCGTCCATGTTTCACCAATTTTGTCTTTTTCTTTTGGCTTACAGACCGACTGCGCACGATCATATCGTATGACCGGATTCTTGGTGAGTCTTGCCCCAAGTCAGCCGACCATCGCAATTGCTAACAGTGGGGGCGTGTAAAGTCCTCGACGCTGGGAAGATAGCAGTAAGTCAAATTCGTGTATTTGTATACGTGCCATGATTGGCCTGATCTTCGTTTTTCGTAGGAATTTGACACCCCGCTGACCCTGTTTAACCGAAACGAGAGCCTGTTCCGGAGTTTGTGCGATAAGAGCAATATTACGAGTGGGGACATCGAGAAGGCAATTACATCCGATGACGTGGAATAGCTATAGATCCGGGAGTCGAGAGATGGGGGATTGGTTTTTCTAGAATAGACATTGCATGCATTGTGAACCACTGCGTGTATTGAGACGATCTTCACCCTCTACGGTGAACACGGTGTTTACCCCACCTTATTCCATTCATTCCGACCCTTTTCAACCTGTAGGAAACATCAACCAAGGACTTGACAGCAGAAGGGGTTGGGTTTTTCGACCTCCAAGAAAGCGACCCTACCTCTAGCCTTGAATTAGGATAAATTAGGACCGATACTCCTACGTTGGAAGCTAAATGCATAGTCTGAAGTTTCGACTTCACAGTCCTACTAATTGATTACTGTCGGTGACACTCGCGCCTCGTTCCTCATACCAGAATCCTTTCCAAAGATAACCATACTTATAATTGGCTGGCTGATCTCCCCGCCTGGCACTAAATAAAATAAAATAAACCAGTCGCGCAGGAATTTGGAAGTTGGAAGTTGGAATGGGGATGTCCATGGGGTAGTTAAATAAATCTGAACGCCACAGTGACAGGCCGAGGGACTCGCATCGACCAGAGTTGGACCTTCGATAATATTCCTGGTATCGGCTTAGGAACCAAGTCTCAGAAACGCTTTGTAAAATCTCGATCATAACATAAAATTTGCAATTCCATTAATTTGTGAAAGATTAATCAATTAATTAACTAAATCATTCATGAATTCTAGAAATTTTCCACCGCTCTCATTCAAAGAGCTTGAAGTATGTAGTTGAAGTCATTGTTCCTGTTTCTATGCGTCAACCAAGCAAACGTGAGCCCACAGTCTCTGTTTTTGTGGATCTGCCTTAACTGCCCTTGAATCTGCTTCTTACATCTAGGACTTTGTATCCTGGGCATTGCAAGAGGTACCAGGGGTGCCCGGAGGGCCTTGGTATTAATATATCTATCGTACTTCCTGCGCAGTGGAAGAAAAGAAAAGAAAAGAAAAAACAACATTGACAACCCTGGTCCCTGGGACGGCTTAGTCTGAGTCTGTTGGCAACGCCCATCAGTACACATAAAATGACATATTTCCTCCCAAGACTCCGGTCTTTGTCCATGCTATTGATGCTAGGTACGAAATCTTGTTACTCAAAGACATACTGTCTTGAGGTGTCTTGGGATCCGGAAAGGCTCGACCCAACTCGCTTCGGAAATACTCTGTCAAAGTCATTCCAAAGCCAAAGCCGCTCAAAGACACATAAGACAGGGGAAAATTGTATATTGGACTACTACAAATATGAACAAGGACTGAAGTGCGCTATTTACTGAGAGCCTATTGCGGCGGCAGAGCAAGATAAAAACGAAAATGTATATTGTATATTTGCTACAAATGGTGACAGGCAGGAGTCGCAGATCAACACTGTGACATTTATTAAAAGGACATACGCTCCGTGCAACAGGGCACTGAGTCTGTGATGAGCGCACCGGCCAGTTCCGAGGAACATCAGTATGAAGAAAGAACGAGCCGAAGCCTGCGTGCGACACATCGTTTGATTTAAAAGACTCAGGAAAAATAAAATAAAAGGATTGAAGGACAGTTTCAACCCGGTGATACAGTTTGTGATGGTACAAATAATAAATATCCTGTGGAAGATCGAAGAGTCAGCAAGGTACGGAAAATGCCGCTAGTGGTTGAAAAAAAAAGGAGGAAATAAGGTTGAAACCCACGAATCATGCAAAATCACTTGAATTCCCAATCCCAATCGATATCCACCTCAAAGTATTTTTGTTAACCATTCCCAAGGAATCCCGACTTCACGACTCCGAATTGGCAGGTGCGAAGGTCAGAGTCGCAAATCGGTGGCAAGATACCTCAGTACACCGAATCTGAATATAATATTTTTTCGCCTCACATATAGGTTAATATAACTGAACGGACTGCTTCCCAAGCAAAAAAATGTGAGTGTTGACCAATAGTACACCCGCCTTGACTTCAGACATCTCAAATATGGTCATATTTCAACACCACGATGGCCTGGGACCCATATATATAAAAGCCCATTACCACCCTCCCTTAGGTCTCGGCTTGTCCGGCCCGAACCCCCTTGTGCAGACCGGTCAAGCTTGAAAAATGACAGAGCCAAACTTCTGGAAAAATCGGCTCATGTACTCTGAGAAAAAAACGCGTTTTTTCAAGTTGCAAAAAAGAGGAAAAAGGAAGAAAAGAGAGAGAGATTTAGAAACTTACCCAGATTCTATGTACCTGCTAAAATTGAGCCAAAAGGGCACTGTTCCACGATAAAAAGCAGTCAGAAATCTTGATTGTACTGTCGATGTCGTCGTTCCGTTGATCATCAATGCTTTTCAAGACCTGTCACTATCGGAGTTAAGGGCCTATCGTCAGTTATTGGTTTTCAAGCTAATTTCGGCCCTTTCACGCCCTGCCAGATTGCGACTCTTATACTGCTTTCTCCGCGCGATTTTGTCCTTCGGAGTTTGCCAGCATTGGTTTATATAATATTTTCATATTGGAATCCAAATTATCCGAGGAATTCACAACGAGAAAGCTATTGTACTAGGATTAGGGAGATCAATCGATCAAACTCCGTCCTATTTTGGTATCTGCATACATTCTGGCGGCTGGCCTTTGTCAGACCTGCGAAATGAGGGGTGTCTTCAATGTAATTTCTTTTAACCTAAATGTGTCTGATGGTGCGTCACAGCGCGTGGTGCAGAAACTCGAGGACGGCAATGGCACGGAACATCACAGCGAGCCACCAGTCGGCGTTGAAGGCGAGGATGGATTGCTGTCACGCTCATCCTCAGTACGCTTGAGCGGCCTGAAGTTGACTACATATTAGGCAAAAAAATTTGAACTGACAAAATCTTTTGGACTGTCTTTGAGATACCACTCAAATTTTTGCAGAGCATTTGATGCAGCCTTGAACTAGGCATCTCCTGTAAGGTGATCTAGAAGGGCAAAATACATTCGCCTCAGCTCGATTCTTACTCAATTGCTCTCAAAAGTAGCTCAGACTGACCCAGTACCTCTATTCTTGAATCTAGAGAAAATTGAAGGAAAACATCGATACTGACCGAGATCTAGAACACTGGAATCTCTGGATCCTGGTTGAAATTTTGATGCATTGTGTTCTAGCGAAGTAATTTCATAGAACTTGGGAATAGCCAGATCAATTGTTCAGCAGAAATTGGGGGTCAAAACGCGATGAAATGGCCGTAGGATGTGTGGGAAAATATGTGACAATGTGTGTAAAGATCATCTGTAGGTTCGTCCACATCTGAATTTGGCCCGCAATTTCTGTTAGAATGCATTTTTAGGCAGTGGAGGTGCCCAATGTCAGTCCCATCGAAATCAACGCACTGCAAAGTACAGTCCATTGAATTCTGCACTGGAATTAGCGAACTATGTTGGTGAGTACCCATCCATTCTCTTTGAAACTACTGTGTGTCCTGGTAGCACACACCTGTCGGCCCAATTCAAGCTGATACCGAAGCTGATTGGACGAGGAATGGGTCAAAGCGAATGCATTTTGAACGTTACAACATTGTGCGGCACCGTGCCTGCAGGCGGTGCAGGGATCACCCGGAACACGGATGGGATCAGCAATCAGCACGGGTGCAAAGCCTAATGACAGAGGTAACCACAGCGATGGTTCATGAGTAGACTCGCGGGCCAGTCGACATCCACTCGGTTACAGACACAGCGGGCGGGACGGATTTGGATAGAGAACAAATAGATACAATATCAGAACAAATAATGATGGGAGCGACAACAAAGGGTAACCTCGTGGACGGACTGGGCCGGCACGTCGCATGTTTCAGTGACGACCGTTTCCCCCGCCATTTGAGAGGTCGAGACTTCAGAAAAATGCGTCGAAAACCTTCAGAAAAAGTGCTCGAAGTGTCCTAATCAAAGTTGGGTTACTTTCGATTCTCTATCGATTGAGCCCAAGTTGTGTTTTGGGCCAAAAATCATGTATTTCGTGGTATTGAGCACAGCGGGTGGATGAACTATGATATCTAAGATATATCCGTCATTAAACGACTCGTCCCCGGTCCAAAGTCTTGGGGAATTCATGAATACTCGATGGTGTTTCCAAATTGGGCTTGATATGTGGCTGTCCACGTCAATCACTTTCAGCAAAAAGCAGTCAGAATTCAGCGTAGGGTGTACAATTAAATACGCAAAGGGTATCTAGGCGTCGTCCAAATCCGAATCCGACTCCGAATCGTCCTCCTCATCTAGGTACCACTCGGGAACATCATCCATGTCTAGCTCCACATCACCCTCATCGAAGCGCGTTAACGTCGGGGATTCCGCAAACAGGTCCTCGTCCTCCTCTACAGGCTCAGGGTCATTATCCTCAGGCTCGTCGTCGCTGTCATCAGGAGCCACAAGGGGCAAAAGATTAGAGTCGGCAATGTCAGAGTCCGCGGAGGTTTCAGTGGAAGTGACGGCGGCGGTCATGACAGACGTAGCTACGTCGCCAGAAATATTGATGAGCGGCAGAAGGTCGGAAACAGGTGTAAGGCCACGGCGCTCGCGCATGATTTCGAACTGCTGATTGAATTCGGTGAGGGGTGTTGTCGAGCTTCCGTGGGTCAAGGTGGCCATGCCGACAGACAGGACGTCGGGAGCGGGCTTCTCGTCGTCATCCAGAACGTGGCCCTCCTTCTCCACGTACACCTCGTGTTCGGCGAGGCTATCCATCAGCTCGTTGATATCTTCCTCAAGGTCGGGAGTTGCATGTTTGAGCCCTGGCGCGCGCCGAGGTCGACGTTAATTTTTGTAGCCAATTGCCGTAAGATGTCGACACAGGGGGATATGAGAGACAGCCAGTCCCACGAATGGCCAGCGCCGTCCGCTTTATATATTTTCTGAAGCATGTTAGAATATATTTAAGTCGCAATTTAAGGACGCACCTTGATCCAGAAATTGAGATGTTCTTGAACGAGATCAATCTCGACGAATGAGTTCACCTTGTCCTGGGGATTCGCTAGCCAGTTTTGAAGAACAATATGTCTAGTGTCGGCTCGTCAGTAAGAACAACCACGAAATAAAGTTGACACTCACCGAAGCTCCTTCGTCCAAACACAGATTAAGTTGTGCAGCAAATGAAGCATTTCATGCGCGTACTTTGTGCGCCCGTTGCCCCGATAGCAAAAGGCCCACATCCGCAGGATAACGAGAACGCGTCCGGAGTCACCGGCCTTGATGGCGTCAGCAAACTCCCGGGTCAACAACGCGTCGCGTAGAAAGAGAATGCCGTTCTCAAGGACCATGTCGCCCTTGCGGATGTGGGGCAGGTTCGATGTGGAAGGCTCGCCTGAGGCTGTTCCCGACTTCTTCGCCGCCTTCGCTTCCGCATCCCTCTTCCGCTCCTCCGGAATCCGGCGCTCCCGAAGCTCCTGGACACGATCAGCATCCGCGTAGGTGCTGTAAATTTTCTTGGCATAGGTGACGAGAGTGTCATAGGATGTGATGGACTCGGCACACGCCTCGAGCGAGTCCTTTCCGGAGACCAGGAGCAAGCAATGAAGGACGCGTGCATACAGCGATACCATGATCAGATCGCGGCAGGTACGGAAAGGCGGGAGCGAGGTGAGGGTGATGGGGAGTCGGTCGAGAACAGTATTGTGGAATCCGAGGCTTCCAGGGCTGCGAAAGGTGGGCTTGCCGAAATGCGTCTCGAGAACGCCATGGCAGTCTGCGATCTTCGCGTGGAAGAGGCCGGGGACCGGTACGATATGTCGCCAGGAGTTGGCTCCACTTCATGTCCGAGACGGGCATTCAAAATAGAACGCTGGCATGCAATAGTCAGCTGGTCGCCCGCGATGAGCTGGATGTACTTCGCGTAACTGGGGTCATCGCTCTTAAAGCCCAGCACCCGCATAATCTCCTCGATGACCTCGACGTTGCCTGTGATTGAGCTCTGGTCGATTTCCATCGAGGGCAGAGGATGAAGGGGAGTTTTGTGGACGTCGATAATATCGGCACTCGCGGGCTGCGACGCGTCCAGGTCTTCCTTCCATTTCTGGAAACCCTCTCCGCCATGCAAAACAATAATGCGCAGAATAGTGTGGACCATGTTTTCGATGAAAAACTCAGTCTCTGTGGTATTCAGAGTGATGTCGTCTATGGTGAGTGGTCGAGCAGCGAGGATGGACTTGTCGAGCTCGGACGTGAGTAGGTGCTCGAGCTTTGCCTTGTATAGCGGTATCACCGTCGCACAGGTGCCGTTCTCTTGCGCGCCTAAAAATTACGGTGAGTAAAAATGCATTTATCGAATTCCAAACTGACTCTTGCGTCCGAGAATTTGCTCGGCTATCCGGTTCATCAGGTTCACGTTGTCGTAGACGAAAAGGGCCGAGCGGGAGGCTGCCAGTTTTCGTGTTGTCTTCATGCAGGCATCGCGCAAGAAGCTGAGCAGCCCGGGGCTGCGAACGCGCCGCTTGCGCTTTTTCTTGGATTTCTTCTTGGGCTTGTTGCTCTTGCCCTTGTTCTTCTTTCGCTTCCTGGGCCCGTCTAGGGCAGGCAGGTCGTCGCCAGACCCATCGTCCGATGTGTCCGTGCTGTTGTCGACCGCAAGTGGTTCCTGCGGTGGATGAGCAGAAGTAAGAATAGCACGTGGGAAACACTTGCCGCCGCGTTCCCTTCTGTTTCTTCTTCCGCATCTACACCGCTTGGTTTCGGAGTCGACCTCGAAATAATACTCGTGTATCCTATCGAAAAGCCGTACAGACTCAGAACGGAGTAATGCTGGCGCTGACCACCCGTGGCAGCATGAAATAAGATTAGCTGAACTTAAGTTTTGGGCGGTTCGACCGCATTTGGGACTCGAGTTCCGGCGGAACTTAAGTTCCGCGCGTCCATGGGTACCCATGCACGGCCGCACCCCTCGTAACAGGCTGGACCTTGAACTTAAGTCCTGCACAACTTAAGTCCCCGGCACTTCAGTTCTGTCCAAGACTTGAATTTGAGCTACAAACAACCAAGCTGTACATGTACATGTAGAACTTAAGCTCCGCACAAACTTCAGTCCCATCCAAACTTGAGTCCCCACCACTCAAGTCCCGACCACTTAAGTCCCCACCACTATCTCGATCACGTGCGGTCGTGTCTAAAAGTCTTTGTACCCCCTGTGAATACCCTACTCCGTGGTATCGTCAATAACCATAACCAATAAACATGTTTACTTGCACACACCATGTCATCCATCCAATTGAACACCTCGTCGCGCCACCTGTCGACCTTGGTAACCAGATCGTCGAAAGTGGATGCCGAGACCCAATCGTGATGGGCGCCTGATTCGGCACTCTTGAAAATTACCTGGGCGTTGTGCCGCAGCCGCCTGTACATTGCGGCTTGCATCCGAGCGAACGTGGCCGCGCCATGCAGGTCCCTAATCAGCTCCTCCTCCCCGCCATCCAGCGCCTTGATCCGCTCCTCCTGACGATTTGCCCGCCCCACCCACACCTCAGTATCGTATCTGTACCTCTCGATCACGCGCCAGAGCTCGGCGTGCTTGCGTTCGTACGCCTCTAACCAGCGGTACATCTCCGCTTCGGCCCGAAACCACTGCACACGATCACCTAGTACCGGGTCAGTATACAGCCAGCCTAACACATCACGCACTTACTCTCCATCTTGTATGCCGCCAATTTATCGTCACCCAGTTTTTGGCCCCTCGTCAGACTCTCAAGCCATATCCAGCCATCTGACTTTTTCGCCTTCTTCTGCTTCCCACGCTGCTTCCCCCGCTGGCGCGTCGTCGGCTTTGAGGGTGACATTTCCAAGTCGCTGTCCTCGGCCTCAGATGCCGACGCCTCCACGACTACATCCTCTGGGACGATGTCTTTGAGACGTTTCGGTGTGCGCACAGATTTGGTGAAACCTAGATATAGCTCAAAGCGGGAAAAACACTGAAGGGTGGCTGCTCCCGTACCTGAACGCTTCAGCGTCTGAGTCCCCGCCAGCAACTGCGGCTCGTCGTCGCTATCATGCAACCCGTCGAAAGGGACACCGTCGACGCCACCGCCGCGCGCGATATCGTCACACCGCTTTGCAGATGCCAAGCTGTCCCATCGAATAATCGCGAGTCGCCCTTCGCGCGATGGAGGTGCGTCTCCTTCCTCCGCGTATCCCGGTGAGTGAGTGGCGCATAGGGCTCGACGGCGTCTCTGGCCATGTGGCCCAAATGGATTAGAGCCGTGCGCGCCCTGTTGTACATGGTAATTTCAAAGGTCTTCATCAGCTCGCCTTTTGGAGGTTCCGCTGCGAGCGCGTGATCCCCGCCTGTCCCCGGTAATCCAGGTCCCTGGCCTTCTTGACGGCGGACAACGCCAGAGAGGCCGCTCGAACGGCGAGGATACCGCTGCTGGCTTCGCTGCACCGCAGCTTTATTTCGGCGTCCCGCAGCTCCGAGTCCTGGCCGTTTCCATCGACTCCATTGGCGAGCCGCTGTCCATGCTTCATCCGATACGATGGAAGTTGGATCGCCGTTAGTTCGGCTCGTCTACGTCAAGTGCGCTCAGCTTCAAACGCGGGTATATCTCCCGCTGGCGTTCGCGGAATTTCTTCAGATCGACATTGAGGGTGTCACGTAGTTTCGTGATCGTCGCCCATGTGTCTTGCAATGGGTGCTGCCGGTGGCTCTCCAGAAGCGCGATCAGAAGGAATCTGGGTTATAGCTTATTAGAGCCCGTTCATCTGGAGGTTAGAATACTTACTGCTGACGCTCGATGCTCATCCCGTCGTGAATCCACTCTGCCACAGGTGTTCTCGCCTCCTGCCCATCTTCGCGTGTCGATCTCGCTCGTTCTTCCGCAACCATAGCAGCCAGCGTACCCTCGATGGTGATCACTAAATGTCTTCAGCTCGAAACACGCGTGTAAATTGAATAATAACATACCTTTCGTCGACTTGTGTTGATAGACACTTTCAAGTGTCCCAGCCTTTCGCGGTGTTTGCGACCAACCAGGGACTTCGGTGGCATGCTGCCTGCTGAGGTCTTCCACCACAGCCATATGCAGCTCGAAGAGCCGAAGCGCGTCAATTCGTTCCGCCGCAAGAAGTTCCGCTGGTCAAACTCAGCCAAGTCTCTGAATACACCCACGATGGAAACTTACCTTGACGCAGTACCTTCCCCATATTCCACGCGTCAATCACAAAGTTTATGGTATCGTGGCGCGCAGCTCCAGTCATTTGGCGCGTTGAAGAACCAAGAGCATTCAAGAACGCCCAAATCACCTCCGCCGTTTCCCCGTGGAAATGCGACCGGCACCCAAAATAAACCGCCTGCCACTTCTCCTGACAGTCCGATCCATGCCCATTTATGTGATCCGCTGGAATCTGTCCCTCCACGGAAGCTAGTAACGTGTGGAGCCATGTCTCCTCTGGAAACAGCAAGATCGCCCGATTAACTGCGTTTACCACAAATGAGCACCAGCTGTCGTAGCTGAAGACGGTTGGCGTGCTCGTGGTTGGACCATGGGCCGGCGAGTTGGTGTGCCTCAGTGCCTCGCGTTGAGCGTAAGTGCCGAGGGCGAACCTGTTCCATTTCAGAGAAATGAGGACATACTTATAACTGAAAGTAGACAACGTACGCTTCACCTTTCAGCATGTCAACGAATGACCCTACAACGGCATGATCACACGCGCAGCCGACGACGCCACTGACAGCTGTATTCCCGTACTTGACTTGTCCCTGATGGCGAATAGACCCAATATGGGCCTTACACGGTACTTCCTTTGGATCGTCATTAGCGGCGAGCAACTAACATCGTCAAAATACATTTACCGTGTCTTCCTGGGAAACTACATACGCCTTGGCGATTGCATTGAATTCCGCTTGACTAGCAAAATACATCTTCCCATCCGTCAACGCGATCTCAAGGCCATCGTCGCGTTTGAAGAACAGATTCAGTTTGAAGTTTCCGTCCAGTGTTAAATACTGCAAGATCATGTGCCTGGTATTTCATTAGCATCGTCTCGTTGGGAGGCAAAGTGATATCTGCGACTCACCGAAGATATGTAGGGACGTTAACCAATAAGGGCATATTTACGCCTCTTTCCGGACAAGCTGCACACTGGACACCAAGATAGTCCGAGGGGCGATTCGGGTACGGGCTGTTGGCTTCGCCGGGAAGAGCGTCGAGCCCATGAGCATGCCCGCGTCGCATGATAATATCGAGATGTTGGTGATATCGTGTAATCGCCAGGAAGTTGATGTAGATGTCCTAAAAAGCCATTTAGCAGTCATGTTTTGACCTAATTCATCAAGTATAACACACCGGTACTGAGCCTGCAAAGAACGGATCCGCCATCCGCTGCAAAACGAGCACGAAATTGTACGCCGAACCTTTCCCTTGGTTCCGATCCTGGCGATAGTACTCCAGTAGCCCCAGCGTGTATCCCGTCTTCGGGTCCTTTACGCTCCCGGGGAAGATACCCGCCCGTAAAAGTTGTTGGAATTCAGGTGTGCCTCGAGGGGCTTCGGGAGTTTTACAGCGGCAAAACGAGATGGCGGTGGCGTGGATCCCGTTGGTGTCAACTAAGGTGAAGGTCCGCGCGATGTCCGCCTCGGGACATCGCTGACCACAATGCCCCAGCCCGATGGAGGCGTTCTTCATTACCCGACAGAAGTCGTGTTTCTCGAAAAAAAGGTCTTGTGTATTCCAAATTAAAGCCCAGTGCGTTGGCATTGTCCTGTGTTTATTCAGCCAGCATTGGGGACACAGGAGTCCACCCTGCAAGCAATCACGACATGCGACCTTTCGTACGCGTCCGGCGATCCCACAACTGCAGGGGCTGAGGAGGAGTGTGTTGTGGTGAATGGAGAGGAGGATGCGGAGGAACATGGCTTCCTCGGCCTTGAGTTCATCCATATGTGCTACCGTCTGTACGCCATTCAGTTTTCCTGTACAACTGCCCCACGCATCATAAACACACCTGTCGTTTCTTTGCACTCTGCTCATCGCAAGGCACGGTGGTTTCATATGCAGGAATCGCGCCGGGAGCCTCTTCAGCAGCTGTATTCTCGTCAGGGAATGGTAGGGAGGCATCGTCTTGTGAGACGTCGAGCACAGTGTCCACGATTGGTGGTGGCAGCTCGTATCCGCGACATAGCGTTCTTCAGCTTTCGGAGCACTGGTATCTGTGTGGGCATGAGTCTGTGTATCGGGACGCCAGTGGCAAGGCAATCAATCCTCACCTATGTGGAAGTTAATCTTGTAGGTGGGCACGCTGGTGGCCAGTCGCGATGTGCTGTTATCGTTGGTTTTTTTTTTGCAAATGCTCTTCATGCTTGTGTAAGGAAGAAAGCGGAGGAACAACCAAGGATGACCTTACGTTTGGGACTACCAAAGGGTGGCTTATTGTTGGGAGTAAAAAATGCTTGTCTGATTGATCACGATGAAAAAAAATATACATTGTACGCCTTGTGAGACAACAAAAAAAGTATCGAAAAGGCCATCTGGGAATAAGAAAAAAGCAAAAAACAAAAAACCAAAAAAAAAAAGGAGGGAGGGCCGACATGAAAGTCTGGCGAGGCTGACAGGAAAGTCGAGCCTCAGAGTGGGGCCGGCTGACATGAAGTCGAGCCGTCTAGTTCCTAGTCGTCGGGCACGGCTTGAGGTGGGGTGAGGGGAAGCAAGGGAGGTGGAGAAGTCGACGTGGCGGTCAAGAAGCAAAGGTGTTTGCTCCTATTGAATCCACTTGGCGATCTGCATTGCCACATGGGCGCCAAACGGGCGCTAGAACAAAAACACCAAGAAAACAGTAGTATTATGTCGATATATACAATACGACTAATTGCATGCGGTACATGTACAATATATAGCTAGATAAAATACAGCAAAGTAAAGAGGCGATCATCTACAATTGGCCGTCTTCTTTCTCGACATCGTGATCCAAACGTAGCGGGACTACAGCAGCGCGACCGAAATACTCCCAAAACATTGCGTGTAATAGCGACAGACGGCGGTTTCGAGAGCTTGCATCTCGGACGGGGTCCATTTCGAACGGCCAGCGACGTGGCCGATGATGTCTGGCCGAGGAGATGCGGTCCATTCGAGCATCAGATTGGCTGTCCGCGCGACATAACGATGCGCTCTTCCATCGCTGTCGCCGCCCAACCCGCTGGCTCATTTCCAAAGGACCCCTATCAACGTATGACCTGCAAAGCACTCCTTGACCGCGTCAACCGTCCTTCTTCGATGCCCGTCGATCAAGAGCGCAAACTCGAAACGAAAGCTCGTCTCCGCAACCTGCCAAACAATTTCTCGGGTCTGCTCGGACTGAACTCAGGCAGGGATCGACGGGCACGGGGAAGCCCTCAAGGCTGGAGATGTTGCAGGCTTGCAACGCCGGGAGTATGCGACTTTCCAGCTTGACGCTCCGCCTGTACGCTCTGGAGGGGGTAACCGCGTTTGGACATCAGCCCTCCAACACGTCTCTCCATTCCTGCCCACTGAGCAACTGTGCATGCTCCGGCTGGCTCAACATGTAGATAGGAAGCCGTCGAAAGGAGGGTCCAGTGGTGGAGAAAACGGCGGCGCCGCCGGGGTTGGAGTTCACAAACAAGCGGGTTCGGGCAGCACATAGCGCTTGTCGGCAGCATCAGATGTGAAGGAGGGACTGATCGATCCACCTGTGGCAGTGCCTCAGCCCAGGCGATAATGGAAGGCGGCATCTCTGCAACGGCCAAAGTGCTGAATTTATCCCGCTCGATCTTGGCGGGGTCTGCGGCGCTTTCTGTCCTGCATGGTGTAATCGTAGTTAAAACGACACTCTATCCTTTGCGACTGAAGCACGTACCTGGTTTGAACGCAGCTGATTTCTTTGGGGCTCTTCGCCGGTGCTTTTCCGGTGATTGGGGTGGATCTGTCATCGGTGAGTCGGTAAGATATATCCCCGCCATCAATTGAGGCACGTACACGGTGCGAAACGAGCCTGCTGTTATTTGACCGCACAACAGGATGGGCCTGCTTGTGGATGGACTCGGCTGAGCTATGGGAGGAGGGGATGGCGAGGAGCGCGAGTGTCGGGGGTTCGAAAGGGTCACGATACCACGGTGTCTGAACCGCGGTGCGATGAATGGCTACTATTTTTTCGGATGTACTATTCCCGCTGTACACAATGGGCGGCCCATCCTCACCACGTTCGTCGTAGAAAGATGGCTCCTGTAACGGCACAACCGCCAAGATGTTTTCCGCATCGAAGACGTATGAGGGCCGCAGGAACCAAAACGGCAAGCGTGCCGCTGACAATGGATGCGCGACCATTGGGACCGTTGTGAACGCGCCAACGCATTGCGCGACTGGTATGATCGAGGGGGGGGCATTCATATAATTGTCCATGCGCGGCTTGTGAATTGTTGTGTAATTGTACAGGGCGTCGAGTTCCAGGACGCGCGTTGCAGCGAGACGACAGCAAAGACCATTTTGCTGTAAGTACTGGGGAGAGTCTCCAGCTGCTCGGTCCACAGTAGGATGCCGTTGATGAGTTCGCCGAACAGGGGAGTTATGAGCGCCGGGGATGTGCACCGAAGCTCTTTGCACCGATTGACGAGGGCGTTGATAGGGATGAGCAATTTGCCCAGAATGCTAGAACGAAGGCGTCCCAGCCCTCTTGTCACAGCACTCCCGGCGACGAAATCCGACTGCGTGGGGTCGCGCCACATCACCTCAAGCTCCGGACGCGAGCCTTTCTTGGCTATGGCAGGGAAATGACAGTAACGCGCGGTCCACTGCTGAGGCCAGAGCGTCGGGTCGTCTGTCCCATACCTCATATCCGACCGGAGGAAAAGAGCGTGGGGCACCTCAAGGGAAGGAAGTGAGGGTACGTAGTCGGTGTTGGTCATAATAAAATAGGTTTCGCCTCGGAGACGAGCCAAGGCACCGACCTGACGATCTAAGGGTTAATTTTTCGCCTATGAGCTGAGAGGAATCACCCACCTGGCCATCAAATGGTCCCAGCGGACTCAGCGGAGCTCAGTTCTTCAACAAATCCACAGAACCCATTGGAAGGGATAGAGAAGAACCGACGTGAAAGTCGAGTTGCAAGCCAATGATCCGACGTGAAAGTCAGGATCAGGAACAAGATCCGACTTGGAAGTCAGGATCACACGAGATCAAGTGGGAGGAGGGAAGGGCGATGAGGGTAAAGAGCCGAAGGTGAGTTGGTGGTGAGAGTGACAGACGATGTGGAAACCATACGAAGCTGGCCTGTGCTGATCCCATCATTTCTCTCTTGTCCTCTCCCACTACGACCTCCCTTCGGCCAACGAGCAACGGCGCATCAGGACACAGCGCGTTGGGGCACGCTCGACTTCCATGTCAGCCTGCCATCTTTTGAGGCTCGACTTTCATGTCAGCCTCGCCAGACTTTCATGTCGGCCCTTTTTTCTTTTTTTCTTTTCCCCGTGATGGTCTTTTCGTATACTTTTGTAGTCGTTATACAGATACTTGTACAAATGGCCTTTTTTTGGTAGACCAACTTTACTGTACATTTCTTCACGAATGGATCCCAACTCTTTTTTGATGTGCAGCAAGATTGGCGCTACTAGCAAAGTGTGAGGACGCGTTGCGGGAGCCAGAACGATTGGGATATTTATGAGGTGATTATTTTCTTGCGCTATCACGGTTGCTGAATCCAAGTCTATTAGTGATGCTACTCCAAGCCTTGCCTGGTGAATTTATCAAGACTTGGGACTGGTCGCTACCCGGGATGGACAGTTTGTTCATGAGGTGCGTTATTTCATTATTTACACTATTCACGGCTGCTAACACCAAATCTACTTATTAGCTATAACTACTCCAGTCCCTCGTCAATCTGTCAAGTCCACAACCCCCAAAAATTTCAGCTTCTTGGGCGTGCGGACCCCCTCCACCTTCTCGTCGTCGGAGATGTCAACAACCTCCAGCAACCTCCTTTTTCGGGGAGGGCGAATCGCCTCGTCGTCAGAGATGGTGATGGGACGCAGGCGCGAACCAACTGGGATGGGCGCACTGGGCGGAGGTGTGAGGGGAGCGAATGGGGTGTGGCGTGGCACGCGTGCGGGTGAAACAGCTCGTGGTGCGGGCAGGGGTGCGGTCCGGACCCTTCGAATCCCAGGGAGTGGCTCTAAAGCCCATTGCGGACGGCCTGGTCGCCCCCGCATCGCAAGATAGCGCACGATCCAATCGTGCCATGTCTGCTCTGCTGCCTGCAGAACAGCCTTGGCCGCGGCGTCGCGCACGGCATAGTCATTCCCCTGCTTCATGAAGTAGGCGTCGTATGCGTCACGGTACGCCCTTAGAGCTTGGCGGGCTTCTAAATCGGGAGGGGGGGTTTCGCGGGATACAAGGCGATAGTTGTGCATCTGGCAGCGTGTCAGGGCACAGTTTCGGTAGGAGGAAGATTTTTGGTGGACGCACATAGTTAGTCTTTATCTTGCCCAGCTGGCTGAACGTGAATGCTGATCCCATGGCCACGCGCAGTTTTGTAGGCCGCTCAAAGATCGCCTCAAGCTCTTGGACGGGGAACAGCTCGAGGGCCTTTCGCAGAACAGCGCGGTGGCGGACATTCGTGTTGAACTCGGGGCGATTCGACGGGCCGAACAGACGATTGGTCTCGCGGTGTGATATCAGGACCATCGTAAATCAGAGGTAGGTTGCAATGTGCGGCTCAAGTTAACAGTACTAAAAAACTGCTCAGGTTTATATTTTGCACGTTGGTTTGTCGGCTCGAAGTAGAAATTTCATGGAGTCTATTGTCCACAATCGCTTGGGTCGCTTGAAACTTGGGTTTTTTTTGGGGGGGTTTCCTTTTCGAGTGCTCGATGGGCATTTTTGGACTGAAGTCCGACAATGCCACTCTTCAGTGTTTCCATTCTGGGCCGGCGCTTGGTTTTATTTGTTGACTGGTCTGTGGCATCTCTTGCCTCCTGCTTTTACCCTCGACTTAACACTGCGACCACTTTTAGTCTTTGCTTTACCTCTACACCATCGATGGGGCGAAACAAGAAAACGAAGACCAAAGAAATGTTCAAGACGTACGATCCCGACGAGGTCCCCGACGTCATGCCATTCCCCGAGCTGGCGGTCGTGAAGACCACCAAGGGCGAGGCAATCGCTGTCCCTAAACTGAACGAGTACCAGCGAAGTTGGATCCTCGATGTTGGGGTCCGCGACGAGGATCTTGTCAGCCTGAAGAAGAAGGACGCTGCAGACCTTTACGACAGGATCAAGGACGACGCGTTTGAGGCCAAGGCATTCCAGCACACGCCGCAGCCGCAGGATGCCACCGAGGAATCTCGCCTCCCTGCGCTCGTCGCTGCCTGGAAACAGAAACACGCGAAGAAGAATACGAACTCCGCGGACGACGGCGATGCAAGCGAGGAGGAGGAAGACGAGGGGGGACGCGGAGCTCTCCTGCGGGGATACCCCAAGGCCGGATGGCGATTGGTGAGTACTGGTTTATCAACTTATCTGAGTTGGGACGCGCGTTTGACAGTATATGAAACAGGCGATTCAGAAAGTCATCAGTAATAAGCGCACGGCTCAAAAGGGGAAAATTAATATCAAGACAAAGCAGGAAGGTGGGGAATCTACTCCCGAGGCCCCTGCGTTGGCCAAGCTGTTTGGTCTCACCGCCTCCACTGGTCGGGACAAATTTCGGCTCGATCGCCACGATGACATACACGAATACTCAAAGACTTTGACTGGCGCGATGAATGCCGGTGGCAAATTTCGACACGCCGAGGCTTTGATGTGGGCCAAGGAAGATCAAGCGTCATGGGAAGCCGCAGCGACAGCTGAGGAGGACGTCGACTGGGTAGAGTAAGTCTTTGGTCCCGAAATGATTTTGCTTTGGCCGCTAATAAATATTTGCTCAGACGCCAGCAGCTAGTGGCAAGCGGGTTTAAGCACATGGTCGACAGCCTCCACGCCAGTCGGAAGTTCCGCCCCTTCGTGGCGACTATGCTGATGGCTTGGCTGAACACCGAGGGACGGGTGAACTTCGAATGGCAAGTTAATTTTTGTTACCGACGGCTGGCGTACAACTTACGATTGGAGCAGGGTCGAGGCCGTTCCTGATGGCATCCATGTCCGCCAACCGTTCGAGAAAAAACACGAGCAGCTATTCAAAGACACTGTCAACAGCATGTATGAATGGGCAGAAAAGCCTCTTAAAGGTAAGACGCCAAATCAACGTGATGCTATATTCTGACGTGTTGATTAGATTATCTGGCAACCCGAGAAGGCGGCGTGAAGGCAGTAACACCGCTTTTTCCTCTCAGTGCTGAGGCCCTGGACGACATTTCCGTCAAAAAGCTGGCGCACACAGTGACTGGTTTTCTGGCAGAATCATATGGTGTGTCGGCTTGATTGATGAGAAATGGCCATAATATTAACTTTCATTGACATGACAGAAGCGGCGTTTGGCAGTCAAGACATACCGTGGGCAGACATTGCCCGCGAGCCCCACAACTATTACGACACTGCACAATTGCCACACGGTTTCCCCGACACTGGACTGGCTGCCTTGACGCGCACCGAGTGGTTTGAGTTGGCTAGCAAATTGGTGTCGGCTGCGGGTAGCGGGACCTTAGGTTTCTTCCGCCAGCTGGGTCGTCCTTCGTCACCAATGCCGCACTCACCGTCGCCTCCTCCTCCAACGCCACCCCCGGTTCGTCCTCCAACGCCGACCCCACCTCTGCCTCGTCCTCCAACACCACCCCGGTTCGTCCTCCAACACCACCTCCAGCTCGTCCTCCAACGCCGACCCCACCTCCGCCTCGTCCTCCAACACCACCTCCGCCTCCGCCTCGTCCTCCAACACCACCTCCGCCTCGTCCTCCAACACCACCTCCGCCTCGTCCTCCAACACCACCTCCAGCTCGTCCTCCAACGCCGACCCCACCTCCGCCTCGTCCTCCAACACCACCTCCGCCTCGTCCTCCAACGCCGCCGCCCCCACCTCCGCCTCGGCCTCCGACTCCACCCCCGGTGAAGAAATGTGGGAGGAAACGAAAGGCGGAGGATCAGCTCGTCCCCGAGGACGCAGCGCAAGAGTCAGGTGGGAGCGAGGCGCGGCGCACTGCGAGAACACGCAAAACCCCGGCGGTAAATTTTCCTTTACAGATTCTACTGCGTGTCTGATTTGAATCCATAGGAGGCCCAACTAGAACGCGAGAAGGCGGCAGCGGCTGCAGTTACGGCCGGCAAAGTCAAACCAAGGTAGGTTTCCATACAGACGGATGTTGATGTGCTAAGGAATCCTAGCTACGAGTACATTCTGGTTCCGAGGAGTCCCGCCAAACCCAAGCGGCAGCGCGCAACTAGGTAAGAAATTGCCGGCTTTGGGACGTTTAACACAGAACTGAAGTTGTTGTAGCACTTAAGTCCCGGCAGAACTCGCTGTAAACTCAAGTTCTACCGGAACTCAAGTCCATCAACAGAAGTTCCATTGGGAGCTCGAGTCGCGGGAATACGGAACTTAAGTTCTTCAATTGTTTTAATATATGTTTTTTTTATATGAGCTGATGTTCAAATTCAAAACTTAAGTTGTATGGGAACTCAAGTTCGGGACCTAAGTTCCTTAAGTGGTACGAGGCTTAAGTTCGAGACGGGGCTTAAGTTCGAGACAGGAACTTAAGTTCGAGACAGGAACTTAAGTTCGAGCGAGCGGGAACTTAAGTTCGAGGTGAACCGGCTGGCGGGTGTCAATATAACGCTATTTACACAACTGTAGCAGGACTTGAGTTCTATGTAAAACTCGAGTCCCAAATGCGGTCGAACCGCCCAGAACTTAAGTTAAGCTAATAAAGTAGTTGTGGGTCGAATCGTCTGTGGCCACGTATGTATACATCTATACATTCAAGATGCTGCAGGTGTGACCTAACTTACCTCACAATGTTTCGAGACCAGCACTGCGATAAAGACGACGACGCCGTAATCACGGTAATGTTTAGCTTATGACAAGTCAACGTTACGTAAGATCCTTCCAATCTGCGGTCTGGTCTGGTCTGGTCGGCATCTGAATCATACCTTGCACCCATACCCCTAGCCAAAAGTTTTTCCAGGCTCAGTCCCTATCTGTTTTTTTTGCTTTGTTCGGAGTGCCCATCCCAACTCCAACTCTGCTTCCTGCGTCGCTCTTATCCAAGCCCCCAAGCCCTACCTCTTGGCATCGGTGTCGGCGTCGGCGCCGTGGTCTCTCCCTATCCATTATTTATTCCCCGGCCCCGCGTTACTGTACACTAGCACTAATCAAGCTCAAGGCTCCGCTTCCGCCCCGAACGGCGCGCAATGGCAAATCAGGACCGGCCTTCTTCCACCGAACGGTGCCGTCCTCCCCGCGCCGCTATCGCTATTTAATAGCTTGGCGATTTATCTTGCCGCGGGTTCGTACTAAAGACTGACTGGTGGTCCTAGGTCGCGCCCCCGCCTGGTGCCGAATCTAAATCCTGGCTACACTATGTACTCGCACGGCTTGATTTATTTTACCCTCATCTCACCGCCCCTTGTCCCTGGACCCTGGACCCTGGATTCCCCACCCACCCCATCCATCCCTGAGGCCTGTTCACCCGCACGTGAAATTGGCGCGAGCTCGAGCTACTATTATATTAACTCCAATCAGTGATCGTCTATCGCCAATCGCCCCTCCGAGTCTGAGTCTGAGTCTGTATCTACATATATATCTATCTCGATCTCGATCTCTATACCGGTTTCCTCCCTTCGCCCTGCCTAGGCTATCTTAAATTTTGTTTAAAACTATACGAGCTAGTATCTTGGATTATTCTTAAACTATAGGACGGAGGGTCCAAGTGGGATATTCTTGATCCTGTAGGTTCGCAAGCTCAAGCTCAAGTCGCAAGAGAAAAAAGAAGGCGAAAAAAAAGAGCGGATGTTCACCCATGGCCCAGCCCCGAGTCGAACGGGGTCCTTTGGTCTGCAGTTAAATCGTTCCCAAAGTAATGAGGAGCAGATGCGCACCACGCGCTACCAGGCCATTTACCCTAGTACTTTTACCCTGGAGATGAAGGGTGAATTCCCGGAAATAAAAATAAAAAATACACAATGAGGGAGCGCATGGCCCAGCCCCGAGTCAAACGGGATGTCTGCATTTAGTTCGGGTTCGCAAAGCAATGGGGAGCAGATGCGCACCACGCGCTACCAGGCCTTGTACCCTAGTACTTTTACCGAGGGGAAGAAGGTGAATTCCCGGAATAAAAACGAAAAAATAATTGACGACGGGCGTATGGCCCGGCCCCGAGTCGAACGGGTCGTCGGCGGTATTCATCACGATTCGATGGATCGTATGATTCGCAGATGCGCGCCACGCACTACCAGGCCTTGAACGTTACAGTTTGGTTCCAAGGGATGTGGGTGAATTCCTGGAATAATAATAAAAAACTACCCAACATGAGGGAGCGCATGGCCCAGCCCCGAGTCGAACAGGGTCGTCTGCGGTATTCATCACGATGAATCATATGATTCGCAGATGCGCGCCATGCGCTTCCAGGCCTTGAACGCTACAGTTTAGCTCCAAGGGATGTGGGTGAATTCTCGCAAATACAAACAAAATCTTCGAAACAGAATACATGGCCCAGCCCCGAGTCGAACGGGTCGTCTGCGGTATTCATCACGATTCGATGGATCGTATGATTCGCAGATGCGCGCCACGCGCTACCAGGCCTTATATCTCAACAATTTAGTACTGTGTCTTATGGGCTTGAATTTTCCCTTGAACCTATTCTTGAGACGTCGCAGCTGCATGTGGTGAGTGGGATTTCGCTTTCGGCTGGGGATATGTACCAATCCCGCGCTTAGCGTCGGAGATATTGTTTTAGGACAGTTCAAGCTTAAGCCGATGGTGCGTTGAAGTAAAGAAGAGAAAGAGAAAGAAAAAGTCAGGCTTTCGCTACTACCAAGTGGCCCAGCCCCGAGTCGAACGGGATGTCTGCAGTTGAATTCCTCCTTTGCAACACTATAGGGAGCAGATGTGCGCCACGCGCTACCAGGCCTTGAACAGTACAGTTTAGTTCCAAGGGATGTGGGTGAATTCCTGGAAACAAAAAAAAAAAATCGTCAAATATGAGACGCTATGGCCCAGCCCGAGTCGAACGGGGTCGTTTGGTCTGCGGTATGGATAAATTTCTCGGAGTTCCGCTATGAGGAGCAGATGCACGCCGCGCGCTACCAGGCCTTGAACGTTACAGTTTGGTTCCAAGGGATGTGGGTGAATTCCTGGAACAAAAACGAAAAAAAAAAATACACAATGAGGGAGCGCATGGCCCAGCCCCGAGTCGAACGGGAGTATCCAGATCTGCAGTATTTTCGAGAACCGAAGATATGACGAGCAGATGCGCACCACGCGCTACCAGACCTTGAACACTGGGGTTTGACTTCAGAGCATGAAGGGTGAATTCCCCAAAAAAGAAAAGAAAAATCGCGAAGCATGAGACATGGCCCGGCCCCGAGTCGAACGGGGTTTCTGCACTATATCGCGCTGTTTAACCCAAGGGATACAGATGCGCGCCGCGCGCTACCAGGCCTTGAACACTACAGTTTGGTTCCAAGGGATGGGGGTGAATTCTCGCAAATAAAAACAAAAATCTTGGAAGCGGCGTACATGGCCCAGTCCCGAGTCGAACGGGATGTCTGCAT